>LKNJ01008195.1:0-13948 GCA_002120245.1 Maccullochella peelii | reverse complement strand
CATGTCCTCACTTGCTAACTACTGATCTACGAACTGATAACGTCATTACCCATCATCAGCTGCCAATCAGTGAAGCATGGTCACAATAGTTTTACTTTCAGAAAATGTCAAGTCAGCAGGATATATTAAAATCACTAAGCATATTTTCAAATGTTTGCTTTGGCAACGTTTGTTAAAAAATCCCGACTAGATAAATGCCAATGACAGGTGTCCCCAAACTAAGCTAGCGCTAACTGCTAACGTTACGTAAGCTGAAACGGGTCCTATAAATTGTAGAATAAATGTGACACTTTTAACCAACAACCAATATAAAAATAAACTTGGCTAGACTAGTTTCTAGAATAGGCATGTAGCTGTGTGTTTTGAGTTTTAACGCCAGTCTTACCTCCAGCTTCTCCGCACCTCCGGGAATTAATGCCGGTGTAGCAGCANTACTGATCTACGAACTGATAACGTCATTACCCATCATCAGCTGCCAGTCAGTGAAGCACGGTCACAATAGTTTTACTTTCAGAAAATGTCAAGTCAGCAGGATATATTAAAATCACTCAAAATATTTTCAAATGTTTGCTTTGGCAACGTTTGTTTAAAAATCCCGACTAGATAAATGCCAATGACAGGTGCCCCCAAACTAAGCTAGTGCTAACTGCTAACGCTACATAAGCTGAAGCGGGTCCTATAAATTGTACAATAAATGTGACACTTTTAACCAACAACCAATATAAAAATAAACTTGGCTAGACTAGTTTCTAGAATAGGCATGTAGTTGTGTGTTTTGAGTTTTAACGCCAGTCTTACCTCCTGCTTCTCCGCACCTCCGGGAATTAGAGGTCCGTACCAACATGACTGGAAGAGAGGGGGGCGGGGGGTTGTGACTTTTTACTTTTTGCTGAAACAAGGGTAGTCAGATGTATTTAGTTAAGCAGGGAAGGGTTTTATTTTATATTTTTTATATTTTATTTCAGCATTTTGAAATAAATAGTTTCATCAAAAAGATGACTTTTATTTGAAGCATGGGTCATGGTGGTAGCTTCCATATGTAGGACAGCCCTCTTTGTATCGACCTTTATTCACAGATTCCCAATATGACAATTCTGAGACACAGAGTGCATGTGGATCTTTACAGCTAGTTATTAGTGATTTAACATTTATTTATTTTAATTACATTTTTAACATTTATCAGTGGGGGAACTTACTCAAATACTGTACTTAAGTACAATTTGAGTTACTTGTACTTTACTTGAGTTTATTTATTCTACTATTTTATACTTCTACTTCACTACATTTCAGAAGCAAATATTGTACTTTTTACCAGGAGATATCTAATGAAGGGCATGTGTAGTGAAGCTAGGAATTTGCTCAGTCTGGGCACTAGCTCTATGTTTGTCACTAGGTTCACCCCGGTGTTCTCATACATATTAACATTGTGTTAAGTTACTGCTAATGTGGACATAACACTTCCTGTTATTTATGATTCATGTTAAATCCTCCCGCTGACGAACCGGCAGGATGCTTTTATTGTGAAAAACCTACAGGCATGCTGTGTTCCATCAAGTTAGCAAAGCTTCAATATCAGTATGGGTAACTTGACACTCGCCATTTCGTAATTTAGCTCAACCGTAAAACACTTAACAGTACTAACAAAAGGTAACAGAAATTATCTCGAGCTACATAAACGCAAGGAAATACAATGCCACAATAATGCAGCGGCTAAATACTCAATTCAATTCAATTCAGTTTTATTTATATAGCGCCATATCATAACAAAGTTATCTCAGGGCACTTTTTCNTCTGAGACACAGAATACATGTGGATCTTTACAGCTAGTTATTAGTGATTTAACATTTATTTATTTTTATTACATTTTTAACATTGATCAGTGGGGGAACTTACTCAAATACTGTACTCAAGTACAATTTGAGTTACTTGTTCTTTACTTGAGTTTATTTATTCTACTATTTTATACTTCTACTTCACTACATTTCAGAAGCAAATATTGTACTTTTTACCAGGAGATATCTAATGAAGGGCATGTGTAGTGAAGCTAGGAATTTGCTCAGTCTGGGCACTAGCTCTATGTTTGTCACTAGGTTCACCCCGGTGTTCTCATACATATTAACATTGTGTTAAGTTACTGCTAATGTGGACATAACACTTCCTGTTATTTATGATTCATGTTAAATCCTCCCGCTGACGAACCGGCAGGATGCTTTTATTGTGAAAAACCTACAGGCATGCTGTGTTCCATCAAGTTAGCAAAGCTTCAATATCAGTATGGGTAACTTGACACTCGCCATTTCGTAATTTAGCTCAACCGTAAAACACTTAACAGTACTAACAAAAGGTAACAGAAATTATCTCGAGCTACATAAACGCAAGGAAATACAATGCCACAATAATGCAGCGGCTAAATACTCAATTCAATTCAATTCAGTTTTATTTATATAGCGCCATATCATAACAAAGTTATCTCAGGGCACTTTTTCATATAGAGCAGGTCTAGACCGACTCCTTATAAAGAATACTCACTCTTTTCATTCACGCACAGATCACTTGTAATGAAAGTTATTGCACTGCACAGCCTCAGTCCATCACTCGACTAACCCACTGAAGCCCACTGCTTTTGACGTCAGTTACAATATACCAGCACGTAGATTGGCTCACCTGATAGAACAATCAGCACTGAATAAACAGATACCTAACAGTACATTAGACATAAAAGCGCCATAAAATCAATGGTACTTAATAACACTAACTTATAACTTTGGGGCCTTTTTTACAGCATGTGATATGGTTAAAAGATTAATTTGGTATGTATTATTCAGCTTGTGTTTTGATATTTTTGCTTCACGTGATGATCCCAAAGTTGAAAAATACATAATTTTTCATTCGACTACGGTGGTTACCACGTCGCTATATTTTGTATTCTGCATCATAACAGAAAGCAGTACTGCTGTAAAGTCAAATGTCTTATATAGGGTTAGCCTATAATATAATGCAAGTAACTGAGTGAATTTAAATCAAATTTAATATGATCAGGTCAACAGTGCACATATCCGTTCTTCAGTCCGCAAGTGATCTGTACGCACACCCTTCAACATCTGTTATTTCATCAAACTGACACCTGTGCGCACAGTCTATGAGCACCCACAAAGCTGCTGCCTGTGCTGGGTTCACTTATTCAGTGGTTGTAATTACTATTTAGCAGCTCTCTATTCAAAAACATAATGTGGCTGNAGTTTTATTTATATAGCGCCATATCATAACAAAGTTATCTCAGGGCACTTTTTCATATAGAGCAGGTCTAGACCGACTCCTTATAAAGAATACTCACTCTTTTCATTCACGCACAGATCACTTGTAATGAAAGTTATTGCACTGCACAGCCTCAGTCCATCACTCGACTAACCCACTGAAGCCCACTGCTTTTGACGTCAGTTACAATATACCAGCACGTAGATTGGCTCACCTGATAGAACAATCAGCACTGAATAAACAGATACCTAACAGTACATTAGACATAAAAGCGCCATAAAATCAATGGTACTTAATAACACTAACTTATAACTTTGGGGCCTTTTTTACAGCATGTGATATGGTTAAAAGATTAATTTGGTATGTATTATTCAGCTTGTGTTTTGATATTTTTGCTTCACGTGATGATCCCAAAGTTGAAAAATACATAATTTTTCATTCGACTACGGTGGTTACCACGCTGCTATATTTTGTATTCTGCATCCTAACAGAAAGCAGTACTGCAGTAAAGTCAAATGTCTTATATAGGGTCAGCCTATAATATAATGAGAGTAACTAATGAGTGAATTTAAATCAAATTTAATATGATCAGGTCAACAGTGCACATATCCGTTCTTCAGTCCGCAAGTGATCTGTACGCACACCCTTCAACATCTGTTATTTCATCAAACTGACACCTGTGCGNATAAAGAATACTCACTCTTTTCATTCACGCACAGATCACTTGTAATGAAAGTTATTGCACTGCACAGCCTCAGTCCATCACTCGACTAACCCACTGAAGCCCACTGCTTTTGACGTCAGTTACAATATACCAGCACGTAGATTGGCTCACCTGATAGAACAATCAGCACTGAATAAACAGATACCTAACAGTACATTAGACATAAAAGCGCCATAAAATCAATGGTACTTAATAACACTAACTTATAACTTTGGGGCCTTCTTTACAGCATGTGATATGGTTAAAAGATTAATTTGGTATGTATTATTCAGCTTGTGTTTTGATATTTTTGCTTCACGTGGTGATCCCAAAGTTGAAAAATACGTAATTTTTCACTCGACTACAGTGGTTACCACGTTGCTATATTTTGTATTCTGCATCATAACAGAAAGCAGTACTGCAGTAAAGTCAAATGTCTTATACAGGGTTAGCCTGTAATGCAAGTAACTAATGAATAAGAGAGGAGTCAGAGGAAAAGTATTCAGAGCGGTGCGAGCAGCGAGAGAACACTTTGGATTTACAAAGGATCATACATCAGCCAGCACACGAGGACCCTGACAGATCGGCAACATCTACTGAGGAACGCAAGGAGACTCAGAGAACGAATTGTTGCTGGTCAGATTGGAGCTCAGGGGGCCCCCGCTCTCCCTGCCAACAGAGGAGGAGAACACTCGGGGACTTTTGGACTTTGTATTGAGTTTCCTTTGAGGACTCCAAGCTAAGCCTCCCCTCTCCTACCCAGAAATTTCAGAGATTGAGACTTAGTATAGATGAGAGAAGGTTGCAATTTGATTATTGTTGTGATTGATGAATTCTCGATTTACAAAGCTGTTGCTATGACCCTGCTAATATTCCTGCAATAAATATTAAAAGTAATACAAAGTAAATTGCTCCATTATTCCCTTATATAAGCTTCTCATGATAGTAAAAAGTTAAGTAACTGGGTGCTCAACAACTATAAGGTTCTGAAATTCTTTGTCCACTATTTTGATTAAACAGACCCCGAGGGCCATCAAACACAAACCTAGCAACTTACCAAGTGCCCAGATCTATAAGTGGAAAGCTGCCATTAACGGGCGTGTCTCACAATTTAATCTGACAAATAGGGCTACTCAGTCAGGTGTAGTTATCAGAGGCAGCAGGGTAGACGGCCAGAGGTAGGCAGTTAGAAGCTAGATGAGTTTCCTTGACTTTCCTTCCTAGTCATACCCTCTGTCCCACTTTTGGGTGCTTGTTCACTTTGGGTTGACATCCTGTTTCATCACCCCGCCAGATGTCAACACTTCTGCTTTTCACATACATCCAGTGCATCATTATCACAGTTAGATTTCTTAATGCTTCACTTTACCAGATACGATTAATCTTTCAATTCTCTTTTCTCTTCAATGTAATGAAAACAATCACTTTCCTTATTCAATAGGCCTCTGTGTTCATGTGTCCTGTTTGTTGGTTTTTAGAATCCTGTTCATGTTGTTTAATTGAAGGCAATGTTCTGGGGTCTCAATCCTACTTGACAAGGTGCATACTTTTAAGAATTACACAAATAAAAATTCAGTTTGTTGTAAAATCTGCTAAATCTTCCTCTGCTTTTGGAACAGACAAACCTTTCAGTGTAGCATTTACATGCATACTGTGCATACATCAAACAAACTTAAAGTTTTTCAATTATTTTCATAGAAATTTTTTTTTTAAATAGTATTTAAAAACTATGTTCATAAACTGTATTTCAGAGTGAAAGTGCTGCTTTCTGTTTTGTGGGAAGTTGAGGTTTCCTTATGCCATCTACTGGTTCACAAAACCAAATTATTCATAGTAACAGCACAATGTTCATCGTCAATATTTTTCGACACTGACCTTATTGAGTCATTCTGAATTGGAAAAGTCTCAAAAAACTGTGATAGGCCTTTTGTGTTTTAACTCCATCAGATTGTGTAACTTCAGAGGAAACAGAGGTGTAATCATACGGTCAATGGACATCTTACATAATATTGAGTAATATGAAATCTGAAAACCATCCATAGATAAAGATATCAATGTAAAAGCATTGTAAATGTAAAAATGGTTGAATAATCATTTATTTGGTCGTAATACTGATATAATATTGAAACTGTGGTATAAGGTAGTTCATTCTGTCAGATCAGAACAGGGAAGGGCAGGTTGACAGACTGAAAGACAAACAATGGGCTCTTCTACTTGGCAGCAGTTTGGTTTGAATGAGCACAGAAAGTTGGCAGCTGTGCAGACCAGACATGAGTCTCAGCAGCAGTAGTTTTCCTGACAAGATGGAGAAGGAGAAGCTGCACATTTCCTCCATAGAGTCATCCAGGGTGATCTGCCTCCAGGTGCTGCCTTCATACCTGCTGGCCGGGCTGGGCATGGTAACAGCCGGCATGCTGCTGGACCAGCTGCAGGTCAGTGACACACAGATGTTGAATTACAAAGCTCTGTGACAACTGTACAGATGACATGTAGTCTGGACTACAGTGGGACAGGTCCAAGGATATCCAAAAATCACATACAAAGGCAAATACATGGAAATCTTTGATTGAATTATTGTATTACATTGATCTCAGTGAATTCAGTAACTGATGCAGTGAGAAAGAGTTCTTGTGGGAATATTTTCTGACTATCTAGGAAAGAGTTTAATAACAGGAATATGATCAGATAATGATTTCACTTGTAAGTAAGACTGCTTGTCCAATAAGGTAACTATATCTGTCCATCTGAACATGATCTCGCTGACTCTTGAAGTCTCTCTATGTCTCTCTGAGGTGAATGGACTGAGCTTTGAGCTGCGGATGGTGTGAGTTTGGAGGTCAACATGACCTAATGAGTGTATAAAGTGACCTTACCTCATGGGAACAAATAAACAAGTCTTGGCAATAAGGTACAGCTAGATGAATTTATAAGTTAAGTGTAGCATGCAACAATGCTAAACTGGGAAACAAGACCCTATGGCAAATATGAAATAAGCAGACACATTAGCAGAATATGTAGTTGTGAATTTAGGCACACTAAATATAAACAGGATAAACAATTCATCTTGTTATCAGATTCAAAATTTTCTATTAAATTCTATGCATGGACAGCTATTATAGTTAAAAGTGAGGGTGCAAGAATATTGGCAGGCAAGGGGAGGTATGGCAGGAAAATGAGACTGCGCTCTCTGGGGAAAATATTACACCAAACTCCCTTTAAGAAATATGACATATTAACAATTCCTTACGTGTCTGTAAAAACACATGCATAACTCTAGAAACACAAGGTAAAGGGCGTCATATGTTGACAGTCTTATTGTCAATATAATCCCATAAAGATAAATTCTATTTCCGTACAAACTTTACATTTTGGATTTTGTCACCTCAACTCGCTACCAGCCTCCGTTGGTTAACTGCGCTATTTTAGTGGGAAAAGACCGTGGGAATGAGAGGCGAACCGTTTTAAAAGTTAAGATTTCTCACTAAAATAAGTGCTGGTTGGTGAATCAGATACACACCGAATTAAAAACCAACTCATAAAACTGTTATTTTCTGTCTATCGTGTGTGTTTGTGTGTGAGATGAAATATAAGGAGTTTTCCTGCCGTTACAAATGTAACTACCCGGTTTTCTGCTTGTTGTTTGGTGCTGGAGAGAGCGCACCTACCTTCCGATAATATTAAACATAATTTGATTTCATTGGAATGTCAAGACAAAGACTTGAGACTTAAGACAGCTCGGACTGAGTTTTATGACCATCTTACAGATGATTTATTGCCGAATGTTTTGTTCTCTTTTGTGGCAAATTGTATGATCAAAAAGTGGGGATACAAAAGCACACGTTTGCTCCATGGATGTATAAAGAGAACTGGATACAGCATCGGAGGCGGGGCCCTGTTTATTCCTATGAAAGTTGCTCAGTGGCGCATGAAGCCAAAAAAGTTCGAGTTCCTGGGTATAAAATTACCCAGATCTTCCGCACAGATTCTGTGTTGTACGGCCCATAGAGAAAGCACACTAGCACTTACTTTAGCCCCGCCTCCCAACCGCTCGGCCTCACTTCCACTAGCTGTCTTTTTTTTTATTAAAAATTTTACGTTTTGAAAGATAAATAAATAAAAGGAGATGTTCCTGTGTCTGCACACTGTGTTTTTTAAAGCAGCAGATAGTTGATTGATTCAGAATTACTGTCATTGCTCTAGCTAACAGGTGCTAACTGGCTAAATCTGTTAGCAGTTGTTGAGCTTGTTTGCTTAAGAGGTCATGAAAAGTGACATGAAATAAAAGTGGCATTGGGTAAAATGCCATTATGAAATAAAAACAGATTTTTGGAAAAGGGCATTTTGAAATTACGTTTTATGTTATGAAAATAATGAAATAACATTTGACAATAAAGAGTTGAGTTTTAATAATTTCTTAAATTATTTCACAAATATATTTTAATTTCTTTTTTTTCCAATATTGAACACTTTGGGGCTCCACTAGGCTATGTCTGATGAAAAAGAGGCACAAATTTGGACAGAAGGCAAGGAACTTGAATATATTTATTTCCACTTCCTTTTTCGATATGTCTAATTCAACAATTACTTACAGTAGAGCTGCAGTAAATCATCACTGACATCGACACACAGAACAGAAGCTGTAGCTGCTACCGTATTTGGACAGAGGCCAATACAAGTATTATATGAAAAGTAATGGCAGGTTCAGGAATTAGAAGAGGCTGTTAGGGTTGCCTCACTAGTGCACACTGTTTGACTGTGGTGGCCTGAGTTCAGATTCTGCCTGGAAACTTTGATGCATGTCATCCCCTCTCACCCTGTCTTTCTAGTTGCTATTATTTTACTGTCAGTTTCCCAAAATATGACAAGAGGTGATCTTCACGAAGAGGAAACACAACTCCTCTACTCCCGCTGGGTGATTTGACTCCTTAAATTATGCGTACAAACACCATAAACCCCCAGTTGCTACCCAGTCTGTAGCAGCTGTTGCGCCACAATTTAAATTACAGCCAGGAGTCAGAAGGGGGAGCTGTAGATCACCCGCACCAAGCCATGTCTCAAGGACGCTTTTCAGCTGAGTCACTGTCCTTGTGTGTTTGTCTGTGTGTGTGTGTGTGTGTGTGTGTGTGTACAGGTTTATGCTCCTCCCATGTGTTGCATTATATAGTGTGAACAAAGTAGTAAGGAGAGGCCAAAAACTAGAACAAAGTGTGAGAACTTGTTTTATTCCTGTCTTTCTTTTACACCTAATTAGCATGTTGATTAGGCTATTGATTTTTATCTCTGTGTCAAACCTTAGCAAATATGTATGTAATATGGAATAGCAAATTACATAAGAAAAATAGAACATAGACAAAAACAGACAAATCACTGGAAATGTCCAGGGGATTACAGTTAGTGGTAGCCTGTGAGTTTCCTCCAGTGAGTGTCCTTTCCAGTCAGCAGCAGCACCACATGTTGGTGACAGGTACAGCACCTGCTGCTGCTCAGAGTGCGTCACCCACTTATAGTGAGGGTATTGAAGAGCAGGGAAAGGAGGTGCTATCAAAGAGGTGGAGAGCACAGCTGCAGTATCCTCTGAACTGATCTAAAAAGAAACCAAGAGGAGAGGAAAACTGAAGAACGAAGAGTCCTGATGCAGTTTGGTCACCTTGCTCACACACAGACGTCTGCAGCATCATCCCCCCTCACGCACACACTGTGTTCCGTCTTGTCCCTCCCTACACCACAGAGTGCTGCCACGACTCATCTATCCGTCTGGAATCAGAGGGAAACCCTGGCAGCGAACAGCAATCGCTGTGCCTCCTCAGACAAGCCTCCGACATCACACCATCCATCAGTGTCCCTTCACACAGCTCGCAAGCCGGCGTTCCCCTGATAAACATGAGGAAGGGGCTCCAGAGTGGTCAAGCTCACAGAGGGCATCAGCACAGTGGCGAGGAGAAAGAGAAGGAGGTGTGGAGGGAGAAGGAGCAACAGCACAGGAGGGCTGAGAAGAAGCTGTTGGCCTTCTGGATGTCCTTGTCCCACAGGACCTGGACCTTCTTCAGGCCCCGCGAGAGACCATGCTTCCAGCGCTCCGCTTCGGCCGCCCGACTGCTGAAGAGTGAGGCATGAGGAGAGAAAGTGTGTGTGTGTGGCTGTAGTAAGTGCATGTGTGTGTGTGTGTCTGTGTGTGTGTGGAGGTCTGTCAGTAGCAGAGTGTCAGAAGAGGCCTCACAGACCTGCTGTCAAGTGGACCCGTGTGTGTGTGCTCCATTCAAGTGGATGAAAGCAGCTTCCTCTGGCTAGTCCACCATTTGCAAAAGTACTTTGTGTTGCTGCCCTACCAGTGGTGGAGTGACAGGTGAAGGGCAAAACAGGCTTGTTGAATCCCTCTTTGTTGCATTTTTTTTGCAAAACTACTTTAAGGAAAACTGTTTTCAGCAAAGAACCATCACCTGTGACTTTTGAAAGAGCCTGGAGTGAGGTGAAGACAACTTGGGAACAAAAAAGTCAAAAAATGGATCATTACATCCTTCTCAAATCAGCTTGACTGACTGAACAAAAAGCTTGGAAGCTGATTTTTGTGGTGCAGAAGACCAACACTTCCCAGGCAGGGATGGGTTAACAGGAATCAGCCATGGTGGTGACCCATTTGGCTCTGGAGCTGCGTTTCCAGGAGAAGAAGCTGAGGGGCTTCTCGTGCAAACTGACCCGCTCGGCCCACGGCTTCCTGCCAGAGAGCTCTTGGATCATCGCGTTCCAGGTCCTGCTGCCGTACCTGGTGTCTGGCCTGGGCATGGTGGCGGCTGGGATAGTCATGGATATAGTGCAAGTATGGAAAAAGTGCTCCAAAGTGTGTCTGTGCCTGTGAGATAAGTTTGTTATGACATAGTCTTTTGTTGTTTATGCACTAACACTAAATGCTAGACATATATTTGATTCTAAACACCTACAATGAATATGACAGGTGAAACTTGGTCATGTTTTATGACTTTTCATGATCACCACTGTTGTCCATAGGTTCATTGTTTCATGTACACTTGATGTACAGTAGTGGTGAGTTGCTGGAAGGCAAAAAATGATATTTAGAAAAATGGGACAATTAGGAAAATCTTTTGGCTAAAAACTATGATACAGAAAAATTACATATCTGATAATATCTGGCCTTTTCATATATACAGATGACATGACTGATACTGTATTATTCAAACAACAGAACATGCAGGACACAGCGAGGCACACAGCAGAATCAGAAACTGAGTCAAATAGAACAGAGCCACCTAATAGCTCTCTCCCTGTTTAACCTCTTGTTAATACTTCACCAGCAGCATGACATGACTGACACCCTGAATTATGCAGCATGTTAGCCAGCCACTAGTTGAAGCATAAAGAGCTGACAGATCAGGTTTCAATGGAGATACATGGAAATATATGCACTTACCAGGGAACACTCACTGGTCAAACAATTGAGTGTCTAAATTCTCTGATGCATGTGAGAGGCGGTAAGATGATGAGCTATTGGAGCATGTTTAACTTCATGATAGGCACCTACTATATATAATAGCATAAAAAGTCCCTGTTTTTCTCAATAACATTAAATATTCATGACTGACTAAGCAACAATCAAAGTTAAAGTTTTGAAAAAAACAACCTTAGATGTTATTTATTAAGAGTTTAATGCTGAAAAACTCTGCTTCATCAGGACTGTGTGGGTGTAGTTTGATCAAATGATCACATGTCATTACATTTTGATTCAGGGCCTTGAAGGACTCAGGAGGTCATTTACTGTTTTGAAGGCTTGTTGTGGTGTGTTTCAACAATGAAACTGACATTTGCAGTGTCTTGAAAATAAGAAACACTGACCTCCATTGGCAGGTTCTTAAAATTTCTTTAAAGCGGCTATAATTGATATTCATCTAATAACAATATATCAAATGACAATGTGAAAACAATGTGAAAGGGGTTTCTCATAGTGTTGAACCTACAGAGGATTGTCTCCTGAATCTGCAGCTCCCCTTTACAGAGCTTTATAACGCATTTCCGCTCATTGTTAAGCTGTTCGGCCCACAACTTTACTGTTTGGTTCACTCTCATTGCTCTCATAGCGTCATTTTAAGCCACAGCAGGCAGCTGTTTTCAGCAAAAAAAATCCACAGAACACTACCTGCTCAGCAACAAACAGCAGACAGAAACAGTTAGCGACTAGCTGGTGAACATAGTGGAGCATTTAGCAGCTAAAGAGCCGGATATTTCCCTCAGGAGTTGGTAGAGACCAAAAATAGAGCTAAAATAGACTGAATATTGGACCATTCATCAGGTGGCCAGAAACACAACTCCAAATGAATGGTATTGTTGCTCCGTAACTGTTGGATGTGTAAACAAGCAACTGTTTACCTAACAAATTCACCATATCAACTTAAAAGATGATTATGTGTCAATGTTGTGTTCACAGCTTGTTTCTACTGCCCCCTCAAGTACAAAATTACAAAACTAGGCTAAATGTCTGGTTAGAAAAATGTATTTCTTGCAGCGTAGTTTCACTGTGATGTATTTGAACAGCGGGTTGTGTTTGACAAGCTCGTTAGGAACAGAAGGTGCATTAAGAGACCACTGTGGTGTTTTTCAGCACTGGGAGGTGTTCAAGGAGATGCCAGAGGTGTTTATCTTGGTGCCAGCCCTGGTGGGGCTGAAGGGTAATCTGGAGATGACATTGGCATCCAGACTGTCAACAGCAGTGAGTGGAAACACACATACAGAACACACACGCACGCAGAAAGAGATTATGACAAATGTTTTACATGTATACAACCACTCTTAATAACTCTTAATATTGAATACATTTTTGTTTAATTTTTAGTAGGAGGTGTGGCACACACACTTCCTAGACAAGTTGGTTAATTGTATACGTAGGTATCATTAGGTATTAGCACTTCCTGTGTACTTTTATGCTGCTGTTTTTATCTCTGCAAAGGGTCTAAACACATGGGCTGAATATTTTCCAGATTAGATGAATCTGTGTAAACAGTCCCTGTTAGTTCAGGGTCTATTGTCCCTGCATCAAAATCAGCATGTTAAATCAAAACCTTTTCATATTGCTCAATAAAACATAACAAAAGGGGTCGGTGCCATTCCCAAACTGTGGGAAATTGGCCAGTTGTCACTTTACTTTTGTAGGGTAATCACGTTATTATTATATTATCAAAACCTTGGGGCACCACCTTCAGTTGAAGGAAAATAAAATTAATTTTATTGATCAGTCTTATTACCTGAATGGTGAATTCTCAATACATTGATCCTTGATCTCTACTTTGAAGAAACGTCCACAGCCAAAACTTAGTGATAAATGTGAACATTTATTTATAGCTAAATGTTTCTTAACAAGTCAATAGTGTGAACATACGATACAAAGCATAATGATATGATATGGAATAAAAGAAAAGAAAAGAAAAGAAAAGGTTATTTGAATGGCAATTTCAAGAATGAATTATTTTGGCGATAGTAATGGAAATATGTGGCTTAGATAAAAGAATGAATGAACGCTAGTTTGTTAGTTCCTTTCTCTAAGATCTAAATCTAATATTATGAGTTCTTATTCGACATCAACTCTTTATCACAACAGCCGCAGTTGAGTGTTTGCCTACTTTTGCCGACCTGTCCTGTGCAGTCTTCTGAAGGGGAACCAGAACCGTCGCTTGACCCAGTCCCACGTGCAATCTTCTGAAGGGGAAAACCCGGTTGAAACCCAACGGGGTGCAGGGCGATTCTTTCGTCAACGATGTTCGATGATCCTTCGTTGTTTCGTTGTCCACAAGGTGTGGAAGACAGTCTTTTGGCGGATGCGGTGCAAAAGTCTTTTGGCAAACACGGCCTCCATAAAAGTTTCGGGCAGCCGATAGGCGAGCAGTAGTTGCGATGGTCTTGGTTGGTCGAATTGCTGCTGAGTTGAATAGCAGCTCTGCTAACGTCTTCTTAACTCTAAATCCTTCAAAATAACTGGGAGATAGTTTC
>LKNJ01008194.1:0-18503 GCA_002120245.1 Maccullochella peelii | reverse complement strand
CTAACTGTTATTTTCATTATTAATTAATCTGCAGATTATTTTCACAATTAATCGTTTAGTCTATAAAATGTCAAAACATAAAACATAAAAACCCAAAGACAAAGAAAAGCAGCAAATCCTCACATTTAAGAAGCTGGAACCAGCAAATGTTTGACATTTGTGCTTGAAAAATGACAAACAATTAATCGATTATCAAAATAGGCTATTCATTTTCTTTCAATCAACTAATTGCACTAATTTGCAGCTCTAATGTATATGCCAAATCATAGTCTGCAATGGTTTCTGAGTCTGCTCCTTTCTTTTCTCCATCCTCACCAAACGTTAGTCCCATTTGATGTAGCACTGCTCCCCCCACATCCACGGGCTCTTAACAACAGACCTCTCCCTCCGTTCTGCTCGGCATTCTCCATCTGAATCTCTCCATTAAGCTGACAGAAAAAGGATAAACTGTGTTAAACACTCTTCCAAATCAAATCACCTCTAAACCTTCATCTTTTACTTTACATCCAAGCCTCACCTGCAGTAGTTCTTCAGAATACGACTTTGAAGCCTCCTGAGTCTGTTTTGAGACCCGATTATCTAACTCTGTAATAACAGGACACACATCGTCACATTATGAAACATATTCATCACTGTCAGAGAGAACAAACTAGAACTGGGTACAAATGCAGGCCTACCTAATCCATTAAAGTCCTGGTCACTTTCCAGAAGAGAGAAAAACATGGGTGAGGAGGATTCGAAGGACGGTGGTGAATCAGCTTTTCTGTGTGTCTGTGGACAGTCCAGAGCTGACAGGTCGATAAGGTGGTAGCTTTTAATCTCTCTGGGAATGCTAGGAGCTGGAGGAAACAAGAAGAAACATGATCAAACACAAGCAGAACAGATCTGAGCCAAACACAAGGTCAAGGTGTTCTCCACAGGGACTACTAAAAGAAAAAAAAAAAAAAAAAGTGTACAAAATGAGGCCTACCGTTATTTTTACCCTCAATTTCTTCCTCACTTCTGCTTCTTTCCCTTCCACCGTTACACTCTCTCCTTTCCACTCTGTCTTTGTAGGCATTTACTACAAGTGTTAGCTCATCGTTAGCCGCCAGGATCTTTGCCAGAGCTGCGTCGTCGTCCATCGTGTCGCTGGCCAAGCGGAACAGGCTGGGCCTCAGCCGATCACAGCGCTCGTACAGGGCCTACAGCGGGGAGAGGGAAGGATCAAACGCTGAGTTACACTTCCACCTCTGCAGTGAGGGGATATTGATGGGAAACATGCACTTACACCGTCTTGCCTTAGGACTTCACACTTTAAGCTCTGGTTTTGTAAACGCATGTAAAAAAATGGATATGAAGTATGCAGCACTCACTAAAAATACTAATCTCTCTCTCTATTTAGCAGTAATGATCTCTTCAGATAATGTGTAGAACGTGTGCAGAAACTAACTGATGAAAACTACCTGAGAGATGGTATTTATCCATCCGGGTTTGCGATTTGAATGTGAACATCGAATGTGATTGGATGTTCCTAGTTACTATAGAGACAGACCGCACTCAACTCCCGCCCACACCGGAGGGGAAAACAATTCATCGCTCTCCATTGACTTTGTATTGTGTGAAGGTGCCTCCTTGTCACTTCGGTTTGCTAGCAAACAACAGCAACATGCCTAACAGCTGCTGTGTGGTGGGATGCACTACCAACAGGGTAAAGAACCCAGAACTACGTTTTTATAAGCTGCCGAACCCAAAAACTGAGCCTTTAAGAAGACAAAGGATACAGACGTGAGGCATCAGCAGGAAGAATGGGAACACTGTGGGATCCTAACTCTCAGTATGTCTACGTATGTGTGCAGCAAGTGTTTTGTCTCTGGTCAAATATCCAAATGTTTTAGGCAAATTACATAGCTGTAAGTTAAGCTAAAGCATTTTGACAGTATGCAACTCGTGCGGTGGAATGTGGCTAAATCAGAAAGCTATGCAGTATTAGGTGCCTTAGCTAACTACAGTAGCTTAGCTTGAGAAGGGACACTGAGACAGACCCACAATATTGAGTCTGTCCTCTCTGGTGCTGAAATAATCCTCTGACATGCTGAAATCTAATGTTTTTAGCTAGCTACAGGCATTTTGTTAGCGTTTCAGCCCTTGGTTGCATATTGTGGCGCCGATTGTTTTCCCCTCCGGTGGGCGTGGCTTTCAGAGTATGACATGCTCTAGCTATATGTTACGTTAGCTAATTTGACACCTTGGCGACTGGCACAAACAACAGTTAATATTAATACTCCAGCGTATGTAACAAAGTACATTTTGACATGACTGTGGATGAACTGCAGTAGCTGACCCGTAAACCTCATGAAGCTGGTACCCCAGTAAAGTAAATACTGCTGGTATTCGGAGCTAAATGTATCCCACAATTCACCATGGTCTACTACTGTTGTTCCATACTTAAAAATGTTATCAGACAGAAACCATTCAAAATTAAAATCATGTTATGCCTCTTTTATATTCAGTAGACCTACGTGCTTCTAAATATTTATTTACAATACTAATTGAATTGTCATCTGTTTGTAACTTTAACACTGTATGGTTGGTCCTATATGTTTCTTCCAACAAATCATCTGAGCTGGATTTTGCCATATACAGTAAGTGTGGATAAAGTCGTTTATGTCTATTTATAGCATGTTTCACCCTTAAACTATTTAATCATCAGACATACAGTAGAAGAAAAAATCCCTTTTTTCCTGGATTACTTAGTTTAAATTTGGTCATGGCCATTTCAACCAACATATTTATTCCAACATATTGTCCAAAACATTTTTTCCCCCACACTTTCTTCCAAATGTGGTACTTAATGAGAAAATGTGCAAATGTTTCCAAACAGGATTTGCTGTAGATATTATTCAATCATCATGGCTGCCATTAGCCAAACAGCATGCATGTAATTGTCTACCACCGTGTGTATTTTGATTTCAAATTTTGAAAAAATCCTAATAATTTTCTGTTACAGAAATGGACTGTTTAACGGATTGTACAGCCTTAGCGGAGGCCTGTGCTCTCTGAGTGCTTTCTTGTTATTGTTGAGTTTTAAAGCCACGCTTGAAGCACAAACAAGACACCCCAGGTTTTTTTAAGGCACTCCTCTCACTCTACCTATCAAGGCTTTAGAACATAATGGCTTTGTGAAGTTTGCTTGTGCGGTAATGGCAGCTGTAACCTGAAGCCAATTTGGCTGTGTAGGGGACATCATCTTTATGATCATATTTTCAAAGACTGCTGCATGTTATGCTCCGCTTCTTAAATCTTTCCGCCAGTACGCTCCGTGTCGTAAAGAGGTGTGCCTCCCCACTCCCATGTCATAAAAACATGGAGACTTTACTTTTATGTACTGAAAGGAGACAATTATTGGGTTAGAGTAGAGGAAGGAGATGATATACCAATGGCAGATTACAGACACTCTTTGAGTATGAAGACACGACATCTATACAGCAGTATAAAGTGGAAAACAACAAATCTCAAATTTTAACCTCACTCTTAGATTTCATGTGATGTCAGATTAGCTGCTTGTTTATATTGCACAGGATTCAATGAAATATTAATACAAAAAGAGGTCACATGTAAGATTTGCTGTGGAATTGTGTGTTGACAGGCCACTACCAAACAAAAAAAACAGATTTTGCTAATCATGGTCAACTGATCGGCTTTATGCATTCATTTAGTCCAATTTGAGAATTCTCGAGCATCATTTTCCATGAAACATCCCCTCCATGAAATGGTAAACAGGCCAGTAATGCATCAAAAGCTGCTGGAAGGAGAGATGATGCTAACAGATACCCGCTCACAGAGGCTGGAGAATGAACTGATGGATGGTAAGACGTAATTGCAGCAAATCCTCCCTGGGATGCCTTTGAACCCCTCTGAGTGGCCAAATTGAACTGGTCCATAATAGGAATTGTGTCCTTTCACCCTACAACCACATTATAGGAATTATTTCCTTAAAAATACAGCAGATTAGTAGCGCTCCTGAACTAGCGTTCAACAACTACTTCACTTACTCCCAAAGTGTCGGATATTCCCATCATTTTCATGATCTTTGTCAAACATGTATGACATGCATCTAACTGTCTGGATAGATTTTTGTATTAAAATGTATCTCAAAATTGTTTCTTTTGAGTTCCAACCTGACTCTGAAATGAGCTGGATGCCACTCAAACATTATATAATTTTGTTGGTTTTTTTTGCTCCAGTGCTAACAGTTAATTTGGAGTCTCACCGTGTCACTATGCTACATTGCTGTAGCACCCTTAGTTACCACAGGTTTGTTTTTACTTTAACAAATGCCTTCAGCTTTAGAGAGTACACATAGAATGCAATAATGTGGGATGATTTCAAAGACCTCAGTGTGTAATCAACATAATTGGTGAAAGTGTTCCATGAAAGTAGTTCAGAGTTGAAAACCACTAAGTATGCTAATGTTTTTTCTTTGTTCTGTCAAGCTTCAGTTTTAATCGATTGATTAATTACAAGGGCGATCCCCACGTGCACACAGTCTGACCCGAAACACTCGACAATTATGCACCTGTATACGTAAATGTCTGCTTGTGCACTTACAGGACGCCATCACTTAACCTCTCTGCTGTGTTCATCTATCTGCCCAGCTGGGTGTGTGTGCATGCATTAGTGTGCGTTTGTCGCTGAGCATGTCCCACCTCTGTCTGAGATCAGTTAGACTTGTGCGTCGGCCTGCAGGGGAAATTTTAATTATGCCTGCAGATGTCGGCGGAGTGGCCACAGAGGCTCTGGGCTGGCTGAGAAAGTCTCAGCGGCACGTACTATATTTGAAGAGACTCTCTTAGCCCGTGATACAGCCATTAGTCAGGGAGGCTGGGGCTGTGGCTGTGATTCGGAGATCTTCGCAGTGATTAATGGGAACATCTCGTTGACGCAGGATGGGTTAAAGATCACATTACTCTTTCTCTTTTGCAGAAATCAAACTGTGAAGTGATGATACATGAAGAGTATTCTGACAGACGTATATCAAAGTAAAAAACAGCAACATTGGTGTTGACTGTGTGCTGCGATTAGTATAATAGTCCTCATTAACTACTCATTAGCTCTGAGTCCCCATTTTATATTTGTTAATACCATAGATTGGGAATTTTACTGCAAAGTCATGTACTCTGCCTTTCCATGTATCAAACCTTCTATTTACTACTAATTAGTGGTTGCACGGCACTCCTTAATTGCCCCATTTGGTGTGTAGCAATAAAAAGGATTTTTTTATTCACAGGCAAATGTGTTCAGGATCATTAAAAACTGAAAAAAAAATATCTGAAAGTCTGAATCAAAAGTATTCTTCAGGTCATGATGGTCTTCAACGTTAAGTAATATGTATGAAATTATGGTGCAAGGTTCTTGTGGTTGGCTACGCGCTTCCCCTTTTGAGGCGGTGATTACAGATTCACAGCTGCCCTGCTTGGATGGAGGATGTCCCTGGAGAAAGGCAAAATTAGCAAAGTAATGCTCACCTTATTAACGTGGCTGGATACAAGGTAGGCTGAGACGCTGCCAAGAAGGTCTGGCAAGCCTCGCTGTGCAAAGATATAAAAGCGTGCACACGAAGAAAAGGGATGCATAAGTGGTTGGAAAGTTTTAATTCCACCAGTCTGTGGAGAATTGCAATGTTTGTGCCTTTTGTTTACGAGGCCCAGAGGGAATAAGGCTAGCTTAGCTTCCCATACGCCACCTTGTTTTCTGTCGCACACACTTACACAGTGACTGCACACAGCCCGACTCCACAAACGCAATCTAGGTCATCTTTCATCATCTGGTGCTCCTGCTCTGGTGGAGGGATGAGCTCGGAGTTAAGTGGACACAAAGTGTGTGCAGACACTGAAAAAGTGAAATCCAACTGGTGGGTGCAGCTAATGACATAGCAAGTGATATGTGCAATGCCATTACATGAAATGATCCGCCCATCTTTAGCATGAGAAAAGAAACACTGCTGGCTCTGAGGATGATTTTTCCCTTACATTTGTGTTCTGGTTTTTAAAAATCCAGCAGCTGGCAAGCTATAAAATAATAATACTGTGAGATTAGCATAGATAGTGACACACTCCATACCACTATGCTATATATTTACTCAGTAATGCTTGTAATAATTACTGTATTAATTACTTATTAACAGTTAATTAACTGTTAATAAGTGCATAATAAAGGATTTATTAAAATGAAAAAAGTGCATAAAAAATAAACAATGACAGAATAGGTAAGTTAGTAAATAAATTAGTTTGTAATGCTATTATCTCATAAGACTTTTATTAGCGTTCTTAAGCAGTCTATAAATTAACAAGTTTCTTATGAGTGGTTATAAATGTCTTATAATCTAACAATAAATGTGTTTATGATGCTAATATTAACATAATAATGTTAATAAGCATCTTTAAGGACTTATATGAGGACTTCTTACAAGGACCTTAATATAAAGCGTTACCCATGATGTTATACTTTCAATTTTGATCATATTGGCTGAAAAAATGTATCTTGAGGCACTGGCTATAGTCATTTGTTATGAAAAAGACAAGAACAACAGGAAAAACAGCATTTCTTAGTTCTAAGTGCGTCACTACATGTAGAAATGTTGTTTAACTATAGAAACTGTGTTGGACAAGAAGACTTCCAATCTAAACTGTGTGTGACCCTTGTACCTGTTACCTGTCGTAATATTCCTTAATTAAGAACTGCATATCTGCATGTACTGTGTACATGTTATATATTCTTTGCTTTGTACATGTTTGGTCTTCACATAGAGAGAGAAGCCAAACACAATCTGTAACCTTGTCACAGTGAAAACACAATAATCCAATAATGTGAAAGTAAATGAAACATTGACGGGCAATTTTACAGCGTACATACGTTTTCAAGAGTAATAGATATTTGCTGGCATTTGCATGTTTCTGATGAAATCTCTAGTTATAAAGATTCACAGTTTAATACATTCTGTCCATTTTCACCAGGGGTGGACAATTGGAGAATTTATGTAAGTTAAATTAGCGCGACACAAGATTTTTTTGTTTAGTATAAAGTCATGACTTAAATTGTTTGGTAGTTATTACTAACCTGATGCATGTATATTTTATCTGTTTCAGACCACACACCGTTGATACATGCCATAATTAGGTCTACTGTACTGCTATGCTCAAAGCTCCATCTTGCCTGCTGTCTGGTGTGTTCTGACCGACACCCCCAGGGCGAGTGCTATCCTACATATCCCCCCTACTTTTCACTTACAGTAATGGAGCACAAGGAACGGCAAAGAAATACAAAAGCATTGACAAACACAGCATCCAACAACATAGCTTTTCAAAACTAAGGTCAAAATATACATGTTTAATGAAAAACCTAAGAATTATTTTCAATTATACAGGTCAATTGCCTGGGGGACCTTTATTCTGAAAGGTTTGTCAAACTGAGCTTCTGCCATTATTTGGAAAAAGTGACTTTTCTCAACACTGACAATAAACACATAGGATAGACAAAGCATGATTAACACTTTGAAGTAAATTACTCACCACAGCACCAAGGGTGGGTTATATTTAAATGCATGCTAGTTATCAGCATTAGTCACCCCCTGTGTCCTGCATCTCTTTTTATTTGAAGTTGTGGCTGCTATTCCTCTTTGTCAGTGCAGTTTGTCATACAATATTTTTTTCACGATTTTCCAGACTGTTCTACTTGATATTATTATATAAATCAGCGGTTTTATTTTTGACTGTTGCACCTGCAATTTGGGCACAGGTGATGTGGCCTCTTTGAGGCTCTGTTTAGCTTTCTCATGTATGAAAACGTTCATATCAAACCTCTTTTTTTAGATATAACAAATGTGGCAAATTGGTTTTCAACCTAATCTGACCCACATTTAGAGCTTTGTTTTTTTTTAGTTTTTTTGAGTATTTTGTAGGGCAATTGTTGCCTTTATTTGATAGCCAGTAGAGAGAGACAGGAAACGTGGGAAGAGAGAGGGGTACGACAGGATTAGAACCGTGCAGTTATGTGCTATGTGCCTTAAACATTAGCCTACCAGAGCGCCCCTAAAGCTTTGTTTATAACAAATACAAACTTCAAAATCCATTTCCCATGAGGTGTTTATATTATTTCTGTTATAAACTACAGTTAATGTTGAGCATTACAACATTTTCACAGTTAGCAAGAGTCTTTGCCACAGAAACAGACCCTTTAAAGCTCCAGTTGGTATAGCGTCTCTTAAGAAAGCCACATTTTCAGTTGAATGGCGGCTATTGCATGAACGCTGCTCTCTCCTGGGTGCAAACAGACCAACGCCCAGGGAGTGTCTGGGGGGAAATTACATATTGGTTTTTCTGTGCTATGGTGCCTCATTGGTTCAATATTTACAGACACACTGAGGCGGGCAACATGCTATATCAAAGCCTGGACACTTTCGTATGAAGGTATTATTGGAGCAAAACAATTGAGCACCTGTGACAGTGGAATTTGTAGTCACACAAGTGTATCAGTAAATTTGAAGTCACAGAGAAAAATGCTTTACAAAGCAACAAACCTGTAGAATATTTTCTCTCCCACCAACACAACACAGCACTTACACCTTCTCAAATTCTTCATTGCAGGTGCACACATCCTAAGCTACGAATCACAAATGAAGAAACTCATCCGCTCACACTTTTGCTACAGTTGCTGCAGCGAACATGGTGCAAAACACATTCACACACCGTATCAAAAAATGTGAAGTCATGAACAAAATTTGCACATCTGCAAATCAGTATGTGAATTCGTGCAATGAGAGTTGCACACCTGTAGAATATTTTCTCTCAAATATATATTTTGTTCTTGGATATGTTTCTATCACAAACACAAGTCAACAACTACAACTGCTGGAATCTGCCGCTACGAGTCTCAAATGCTGTTTTGTCGCTCACAAGTTACAAGTTCCTTTTGCAAAAGTAATTTGTGTACTGAGGCCAGGGGTCACCTGCAGGTGGCAGTAATGCAACCTCTATGCAATTTGATCATTTGCCACAATCTCAAAGTTTACTGGCTATGTTTGTCATAGCCATCTTAACCTCATTTTCATTTAATTAATTCATTTGATACAGTGTGATGGCTAAGCTGGGCAGAAAATGATCAAATGAAATTCTGAGAAAGACTTTAGCCTATTCAAAATGTAACAATTGAATTATCTCCATTATTTTAGCATTAAGACGAGAAGATCGACACCACTCACATGTCTTTGCAGTAAATTTAAAGCTGGTGTAGCTGGTGTTAGTTTAGCATAAAAATGGTACTTTTTTTGGCCGGGCAAAGTAACTTCCTGGAGTTTTGTCATAACTGTGAGGTTGCCAGGCAACCAGCAAGGACTTCAGGAAGTAAACACACCTGCTGCTAGTCACTAGTCCAGCACATAACCGTCTGTTAAACCACAATGTGTCAACCATTTTTACACTTTGGTTTTTGTACGGATTAAACAAACAAGGTATAACGTGTTAATTAGTGAGCTTTAGAGATGCTGGTAGGGATATTTTGTTTGGACAGAGCCAGGCTAGCTGTTTCCCTCTGTTTGCAGTCTTTATG
Source organism: Maccullochella peelii (assembly GCA_002120245.1). NCBI lineage: Eukaryota > Metazoa > Chordata > Actinopteri > Centrarchiformes > Percichthyidae > Maccullochella > Maccullochella peelii. The sequence continues at coordinate 8,918 of LKNJ01008194.1, read as the reverse complement.
CTGAGCTAAGCTAACCAGGTGCTGGCAGTGGCTTCATATTTATTGTAAAAACATGAGTGGTATTGATCTTCTTATCTACCTCTTGGCAAGAGAGCAAATAAGCATATTTCACAAAATTTCAAACTAAACTAAACATTTACACCTTGAACTGCCCACAAAATATAATCTCATGACAATATAGTCTCATTTAATTCCCTATACAGTGGACTTGTTTGCGACGTCACAAGTGTGTGTGTTTGAATGAAAAGACAGCCTGTGAGTACAAGTGCACAGGTCTGTCAGCTCAGTCTACAGCAAGGCTCAATATTGTTAGCCCACAGTACCACACCGGACTGGTATTTTTCCCAATCCTCCCAACTGCGACTCTGCCACTGGATCAGATTCCGCACAGGTAAAACATATAAAAAAAAATATTTTGGCCTTGGCTTAGGCATGCACTCTTCAAGTGCTTTTTCAATCTAAATAAACGCTTGTTATTTTGAACCAAGCGATCAAAATTCAAAAGAAATTCTATAAATTTCTGTAGTCTGTAGGCCTGGTGGACTATTCAGTCCTGCTCAAGATCCTCCAACTACTTTCTTGCTGCAGTGTTTTTCCCTCACAAACTAAAACGATGTCTCAAAAGACAGAAAATATGTAGGAAAAGACATCTGTCGATTTTCTTCCAAGTAGAAGAAGCAAATGTCAGACAATTAATGAATCTGGGAACTTGTGTTTTCTTTAAACAACTACAGTAGTACCTCAGCAGTGTATGGTCCTGAGATTTACATTGCCTTGTCTCTCAGAAAACACAAAAGGGAAAAAAAAAAAGCTCTACTGTTTTTGAAGTTTCACTTTGAGACCGCATGAATAACTCAACAGTGTTCATTCAACAATCACATATCTCTTTCTCCTCTCTCTTCCTCTGTCACCCTCCAATCTCAAGCCAGTCTTACCTTTCATCTCTCTTCTTCAGCACCTGTCTATAGATCCCTGCACGCACAGAGACACTCTTCTCTCACTGTTCATCATACGAGACCCCCGCTGGAGCTGATGAGAGGACATGTGAGTGTGTTTACATTGGTATATAGTGTATACTTTGAAGCAGCATCAAACCGAGGTGAGTCAGACACAGCTTGGATTGTACAGAGCAGCAAAACACCTAGGGCCAACCTGGTCATGTTTTCATCTGATGTGTGGTTAAATGAAATGACAAACAATTTGTCACGTGGGAAAAAATGTGAGGTCAAGCAGTGTATCGGGAGCTTAGAGACTCACAGCTTTCTTGAGTAATTCTCCAGTGAGTTTAAGTCTTGTCAGCCGTAAACATATTCTTCCTCTTAGTGAAAAGTTGAACTTATAAGCAACAAAACGCACCATTGCTCATTTCAATACACTCAGAGATTTTGCTGATGGAGTCTTACTTGGTCTGGTATGACCAGTAACTTAATGTTAGCTAATGCTGGCAACCTTTAGTTAGATATTGCTGTGTAACTGACATTAGAGTCAGTTTGCTAGCTTTATGACTCTGTAATTGTGCTACTGTTACACTACAATTTAGCATGTCAGATAAACATTTCAATGGTAAGCATGAGCATGAACATTCATTAATTTAAGCTAATGTTAGCTAACTTTAGAAAGATATTCCTGGAAATCTAACATTACTGAGTCACTTAACTGACTTGATGACTATTCTCTACTTATACTACTGTTGCACTATGTTCTATTATTCTGTAATTGTCCCTTGTGATAAGTAAAGTCACCAAACGGCCTCAGTACTGAGGTCAGATACACAGAAATATCTCCCTAAACTTTGCAACCATTAGCTAACATTAGCCACCATAAGCCACTGGCCATACCAGACAAGGCTGCAGCAACAAAACCCCTTATAGTACTGAACTAAGTAAGGGTGTGTTTTTTGCTTGTAAATTCAACTTTTCATTTTTAAGAATAAGAATGTGTTATTTATTCCTTTCAAAGTTGCATAGCCTCACTTTAAGGCCATGTTTTACAGTACAATCTTCTAACCATATAGCTCCATAAACTGTTTGTTTTAACTCTAATTCAAGAATATCCTGTGGTCTAACAACGGGAGTGTCTAAGCAAGGCATGAAAAGTACTGCTAATGTACATGTTAATAAGAAAATCATTTCAATTACTGGAGAAAATGGCTCATTTGTACTCAAATTATTACCCCTTTTAGTGGCAAAAAGACCCAACTGCAGATGAAATGGTAGCAGTTTAAGCAGTCATTCATCCTGGGGAGATAAGTAACCCTGCCAGATGGAAGACAATGCACAAAGATGTAATTAATCACTGTGTTCCCGCTGGGTCAAAAAAAGAAAAAAAAAGGACTGGATTTGCAGTTTTACTCAGTGTTAAAAAAGGGTCGAGTAAGACACTGGACATGAGGCTGTAACTCATTTAAATGAGGCTGTGAAGTGTTTGAATCTTCCTACACATCAATTTCTCACCATTTCCCCTTAGATGTGCTTTGACCGTTTGTGCGTTGTTAAAGATTCATGCTTTGTGATTCAAGTCTTTGTCCTCATTAGCAGGATTCGGACCCGAGCCTGTTTCCTCCGACATGGCTCCATTCCCACATGGCTGATGGAATAAGTGGGTGCCTACGACTTGAACTCCATTGCACTAAATGTGCTGGCACAGGCGACGAGATCGGAGTGAGAGAGAGAGCCAGAGGACACGCTTAACGGCCTCCTCGAGCGAGTTTATGACCTTTTAGTGATAAGAGGCTTGTCTTAGTGCTCAGCAAATTTATGAGTGGAAAGAAAAAGTGCTTTCTAATGTTACCTGGCTTCTGTTTTTTTATCCACTACATCTCTGCAATAAAGACGCCATATGCACTGGTGAGGGTTTGTATGTTAATTAACACAGGTCTCATTTGACTTATTTGAACTATGATCAGTCCACCTTAAATCATAATTAAGCCCATGAGATTACTGTAAGTCCTTGATGCTGAGAATATTAACACTGATCTAAAATCAAGCTACAGCCAGGCTCACTGGTTAATAGTTCCAACTGGGGTCAAGCTTTAAAATGACTCATGCAAGAGTCTAAGGAATAGCTTTAAATGACTCATCTTAATGATACAGAACTGTAATGATGTATGCCCCATGTCCTTTATCTTTAAATTCATCTTCCATGTCTTATAGAATGAAACTTCTAGTATGTCATTCAAGGCAAAGAATTACATCTTTCTCTTCAGTTAGCGCTTGATTACTTCCCATTTCCTTCCTTCCAATCATCTAACATTGCCTTCTCCCTCATTAGTTATTCACATCGGCCCCCCATTCTCCTGGAAACGTCCCCTGTGGATCACGACCCTCAGTCCATTTTTCATAGAGACATATTGACTCTTTTGATGGTCTCGCGCCGCTCTACAAAAATATTCCCCCCTTTTTATTCAAATGAGAGAGCCTGTGGAGAGGGCCAGTGTGCGGATCAATGCACAAATCTCAACAATCTCTCCCCAGCTGCACATGTGTCAAACACTGTGTCGTGTGGAGATTACACTGCGCTCAGAAGCCCGGTGTCTTTCTTTTTTTCCGGCCTGCCAAGGCTGTAGGATGCATGGTGAAAATCGATCATTACATTCGGGCTGGTGGCAGGAAGCACCCGGCCATTGGCTTACAAGTTGTTGGCATCCACAGGGATGAACCAGATGGTAGGTACCTAGGGCAGTGAGCTTTGAAAGTGAGCAGGCATGGCATGCACTTTACAACGAGCAGCAAAATCTTTCAAACTGTCACACTTACCAACTGTCTCACATTAATGCTGAATAAATGATGTTGTGTGCCACCGGTTGGCAATGTTTACAATTATACTAATGATGATAATATTCTGTGGATTCTCGGGGCATTTTAGATTTAGATTTTACATTTTTTGTGCAACTAGACACTCATTCACAGAGATCTGTCATTGCAAACATGGTCACCAATAATGGATTTTCAGGAGCAATTGTGCTGTGCCGTGTTTTTTTTTTTTTTGCCTTGAGCTGTTTGTGTGCAGCTTCACCTTCAGCTGTTCTTCTTTTGTACAGAATGAATGGAAACTCAATACATATCTGAAAGCTATTCTCCTTTCCTCTGACTGACCAAACACATCCTTGGTATGGAGCAAGAGACCAAAACCTCTCTGCACTGACATGTCTTTCTTTAAAATAGAAGCACAGATCGCCGCAAAGCCAATACAATCTGTCTCTAATGGCTTCCTCCCCTTTGATGGCCCTGATGTTTAATCAGACTAAGAGCTAGGTCTTGCTTCGCTTCTGCTGGCATCCATTAATTTGGCCTCTCTTTTTCATTTGTTTGTTTTTTTGTTTTTTTCTTTTACTGCCCTAACAGCCAGCTGGCATTCATCGCTGCCTGATTGAGTCCTGTTCAATACAAAAGCAGCGACTGGGTTGGAGACAAATGACTCACAGCCACAACTGGTCAATGCTGACCCAAACACACAGGCGGGGTTTACTATCTTAGTCCCAACTGCTTCATCAAAAGGATGATTCTGCTCCTACTTCTTTTTTCATTTTTTAATTAACTATCTTTTTTTTTTTTTAGATTGATTTGGCATGGGTCCTTTTGTCTTTATCTCCAGAAAAGTCCATCTCAGCCGTATGGTAGAGACACCAAGAGCCATTCAGTGTGGATGTATTTCAACGGAGAAGCCAGACAAATTTCAACAAACAACATCACAATCATGTCAAATAGTTAGAAACTGGACATTAGGCTTGGCTTCTGTACCTCAAACAAAGTGTCCATTTATTACCAAAATTTGTCATTGTCACGTTGGGCACAGTTCTAAAGTTGCTTGCCACAAGTGATGCCAAGGAGCTATCCAAAATGCACTTGTATACTAGCAGATACAACAGCAAATGTAACATAAATCATAGTAAAAAAAATTGCTTGTACTGCTATAATAGATCCAGAAGGAGGTAAATCAATCTTGTGTGAGCAGGCCAGCAAAGATTAGATAAGATAATTAAAAACGCCTACATTCTTTAATTTAGTAATGGCTATATACAGTATGGTGGTCTATGAAAAATGTGCCTCGGCTTTGTCATACAGTGCTGACAACCATCAGCCATGAAAGATGAAAGCACTGACAGCTGTATAATAACAGATACAAACTGAAGGAGGAGATGGAGGAGAGTCAGTTACAGATGAGCAGCCACTCACATTTGAGGTGATTAGATGATTTAATATCAATAAGATGAAAACCAAAAGCTGAAATCTGTTGTTTGGAGCCATAGGTTGAAGGAATAGAAATTAGAATAGACATTTTGGGAAATATGCTTCTTTGCTTTGTTTTCAAGAGTTAGTTGAAATTGATTCTGCTCTCATGTCTGTGCATTACCTATGAAGTTGGAGATGGTTAACTTGGAAATGGGATGCTGTTCAAAGGTAACAAACCCCCCCTCTAAAGCTCACTAATTAACATGTTTTATCTGTTTTTATATTCTGTACAAAAAACGGATTATGTGCCAGACAATTTCTTGGCCAGGAAGTCACTGCATATTTCCCAAAATGTCAAACTATTCCTTAAGGTATGGAGCTAAAGCTAGGATATAATTATCTTAGCTTAGCATGAAGACTGAAAGCAAGGGGAAACAGCCTGGCTCTGTCTGAGAGTTACTTCCTGTAATAATTTTTTGGTGAACAACAGGCAGGTGCAGTGAGGTTGCAGATTAAATAAACAAGATAAAACGTGTAATTAGTGAGCTTTTGAGGTGTTGTTTAGGTGGATCTTTGAACTTTGGAGAGAGCCTGGCTAACTGTTTCCCCCTGCTTTCAGTCTATATGCTAAGCTAGGCTAATCGCCTCCCTCCTCCAGTTCTGTATTTAACATACATACTTGAGTGTGGTATCAATCTCCTCAACTACTTCTCAGAAAGAAAGCAAATACGATTATTTTCCAAAATATCTTTACCATTACCAATATTTTAATTTTTCCCCGAATTGTTTTTGAAGGTCTCAGACCACTAAATGACGGGTAGAGTGCCATCACTAGTTGGCAGTAATGTTAATTGTAACATCTCTCTAAAAGATGCTCTAAAAGGTGCTTGAGTCATTCTGCAATATGTAAAACTGCACAAATTTCCATTAAAATGAATCAAACATGTTCCGAGACAAGACCTGCACACCCTCCACCTTGAATGTGTCTACCATCTCTGAAAGTAAAACCATGCCCTCCCCAAAAAATCAGAACACACACACATTTTGTGGTGCTACAAAGAATGTAAACTATTTTTCATCATCATTTCAACTCTTTTTAGTTGCAAATACGTTTGCTCCTCCAGAGCCATTAATGAGCACTCTACAGTAAATACTGCATAGCTAAATGAGGATGGCTCCTCATCAGTGAATAAAGTGTCTGGGGCAAAAGGGAAAAGAGTTCGACGGCGCTCCAAGATGCTTCAAGTCAAGAAGCTGTCAACATCTACTTGCTGAGGAAAAAACACTATCCCTCCCCCCCTAGGTCATTAGCTCTAGCTGGTCTCCCCAGTACACCAGCCTTTTTCTAAATGGGCCAGGGCCCTGGCCACATGAGCGCTGCTCTGAGACCATGTCAAAGCCGTCACACTACATAGAGCCCAGCCATCAGTTCCAAGGCTGAGTCACCGCAGCTAGTCCATTACGTGACTTGTCATTGCTGTGGGAAGATGGACCCAGTCACTCGTGTCATTTAACGACACCCGGTGGTATTTCGGCACAGAGAAGAAGAAGAGTTGTGAGAACTCTACCGATGCCTTTGCACAAAACCAAATCTCTTGTGTCCCATTGCATTCCTCTGTGATACGTTGGAGCTTGATCCATGTCACTTTACGGTTACAAGAACCGCAATTCAGAATGATAAAGGAGAAACAAAAATGACTGTGTCCAAGTTCACTTTGTAACCTTTACATAATCTGTCCTAAAGCCTGTCTCTTTTTTACCCAGCCAGCCTCAAGGCAGCTGCATTCACCATCTTTCCTGTGATAGTGCAGTAGCCAAGCATTTTTATAATGAAATGCCTGTAAGGTGACAGATAAGGCCCCTCTCATACTTGTCAGTCAGCGGCTTTGCCCCGTGGAAACTTGAAGCGTGAATCCAGAGTACATGACAGTTGAGTCAGGCTTTTCTTTAGAACGGCAGGCGAGAATGAAAGATTGAATCGTATGTTTCTCAAAGTGCTTGTGTCACCACAGTGAGATTACATATTGGCCAATTCACTAACCCTGACACCCACTCACCAAGTATCTGATATCACTTGATGATGCATTCGACATTAGCATTCCGACATAAAAGGAAATAAGGGAGGCGCTAAATTTTCTTTTCTTGGTATTTGCTTATAAGATGTTACCTAACTGGCTGCATGTGTCTATGTAGCTGGAAACAAAACCCATACCTATCTGTGCATCTGGCTAATCACAGCTAGTTTGTGTCTAATTTAGAGATGCACACAACCAAAGGGCAGACAACAGAAGGGGCATTTTGGACATAATTAGAATGACAAACCACTGTTAGTTTAGCTCATGATTTACTGTGGCACCATGCTGATGAGCCTCCCTGCAGAGCCTCTGCAGTTGTAAAGCTTCTGCAGCGTCCACCCATAGTGATTGCTTGCATCATAGCAAATTCCTTCCAAGTATCTCCAATGTATTTGCAGGTCAGCAAAACCTTTTATGATGAGTAAAACTCTGCACTGCGATCGACAGCAGCACCACCACCCACTGCGTGAACCATTCCCCTCGCCCAGCCTGACTGCCAGCAGCACTGCTTCGTTTTGCGTGACCCCATGTTCTCTTTCTTCTTAGCCCCACAAGAACAACCGTCATGGTCAGGCTGTAGTAGTAGTACGTAGAGAAAAGGTGTGTGTGTGTGTGTGTGTGTGCGTGTGTGTGTGTGTGTAGCAAGAGAGCATGTGTATTGGAGTTAAGGGTGCTGAGGCCAGGGCCGTGGCTTGATTTCAGGACTTGGTGCAAGCACGGCAAGGGCAACATGATGTCATCCAGCTGGCACTGAGCAAAAAATCTGAGGTGCTGATCTTTTTTTTTTTTCCCCATGTTGCGCTGCTGATGTGGCTGCTAGCTGCTGGCTACAGCTCACTATTCCAGCAGTTTCAAACAGAGGAGGAGGAGGCTTTGTTTTGCCTGAAAGCACCCCAGTGCTCCCTAGTGGACATGCGCACATGAATGAGCACACACACAAGCATGGACATGAGCACATGCACAAAGGTCTTCTCTCACATTCACGTTCATGTCCACACACAGACAGACACATATGCAAACATAGCCAAGCTTGTGCACATGCACCAAACACAATTGAAATGCTGATGTCTGAAGACAAGAGAGATGGGAAATATGCCAAACCTTTCATCTCTGCACTATTCACACACAAAAGGGAAATACACTCCAAACCTCAGCATCAATCATGAGTTTTCAGGTGAAGTAGTAGAAGTCCACCATTTATGATAATTACAGTCTTAGAAAATTATAGTGATGAATGGAGATACTGTATCTGCCAATACTGGTTACACGATGAGGTTAGTACACGAAGGCAGAAAACATGAATACAGCATGGCTCTGAGCGGAGGTCAGGGTCCTTTGGCAAGCTATGTATAAGGCAAATGGGGAAGGAAAGTGGATTAAAACAGCCTTGTCAAAGGTCCTTGAATGTCCCACTGAAACGACTGAGCCAGAGGCTACAATACTGAAGGTAAACAGAAGTGTGGAGGATGATAAAAGCAGAAGGAAAAATAATACTAAACCCACAACCCAGTGTGGATGATCACTACTTAGCCTCATTTATAGTAAAAATGGGAAGAAAAACCTTAACTTTGAAATTTAAATAATGCTGGATCCATTCATAATTTTAGTATTGCTTGGTACCAAACAAGGCAAGACAAGGCAAGGCAGCTTTATTTATATAGCACATTTCAAA
>LKNJ01008193.1:0-10583 GCA_002120245.1 Maccullochella peelii | reverse complement strand
AAGGGGTGGCTCAGGGCTCACCTGAGTCAGCCCTACTATAAGCTTTATCAGAGAGGAAAGTCTTAAACCTACTCTTAAATGTGAGGAGGGTGTCTGCCTCCTGTACACAAACAGGAAGCTGGTTCCACAGGAGAGGAGCTTGATAGCTCTGGCTCCCATTCTACTTTTAGAGACTGTAGGAACCACAAGGAACCCTGCATTCTGGGAGCGCAGTGCTCTAGTGGGGTAATGGGGTACTATGAGCTCTTTAAGATATGATGGTGCCTGACCATTAAGGGCTTTGTAGGTGAGGAGAAGGATTTTAAATCCTGTTCTGGATTTTACAGGGAGCCAGTGCAGAGAAGCTAATATGGGAGAAATATGATCCCTTTTCCTGGTTCTTGTCAGTAAACGTGCTGCAGCATTCTGGATCAACTGGAGCGTCTTAAGGGACTTAATGGGGCAACCTGATAATAGGGAGTTTCAATAATCCAGCCTAGACGTAACAAATGCATGGACTAGTTTTTCTGCATTTTTTTGAGACAGGATGTGCCTGATTTTTGCAATGTTACTTAGGTGAAAAAAAGCAGTCCTTTTGTTTGTTTTATGTGGGAGTTAAAGAGCATATCCTGATCAAAGATAACTCAGAGATTCCTTACGGTGGTGTTGGAGGCCAGGGCAATGCCATCTAGAGAAACTGTCTTTAGATAATGTGTTTCGGAGCTGTTTGGGACCAAGTACAATAACTTAAGTTTTGCCTGAGTTTAACATCAGCAAATTGCAGGTCATCCAGGTTTTTATGTCCTTGAGGCATGCTTGAAGTTTAACAAATTGATTTCATCTGGCTTGATCGATAAATATAACTGGATATCATCTGCATAACAATGAAAATTTATGGAGTGTTTCCTTATGATATTGCCTAAAGGAAGCATATATAAGGTGAATAGAATTGGTCCAAGCACAGAACCTTGTGGAACTCCNTGACTAACTTTGGTGTGCATAGAGGATTCATTGTTAACATGTACAAACTAATATCGATCTGATAAATAAGACTTAAACCAGCTTAGTGCGACGCCTTTAATTAAATGTTCTAGTCTCTGTAATAGAATGTTGATGGTCAATGGTATCGAGTGCAGCACTAAGATCTAACAGGACAAGTACAGAGACAAGTCCTTTATCTGATGCAATTAGATGGTCGTTTGTAACTTTCACCAGAGCTGTCTCTGTGCTATGATGCACTCTAAATCCTGACTGAAGATCCTCAAATAATTTATTGTTGTGTAGAAAGTCACACAACTGATTGGCGACTGCTTTCTCAAGGATCTTAGAGAGATCTTAGTTTGCACTGATGTAGTTTTTAGGATCCTATTGTTCAGTTTCATGTTACATGTTTTATGTGTTTTGGCACCATGTTGGTGATACGTCTTCTCACTTTAACATGTTTTCTCTCTGATTGGTGCATTTTGATCCATAAATAATCCAACATTAATGGACTACTTTTCTTTAAAAACACATATCTGAATAATTATTCCACTATATTGACAGTAACTGATGGAAGTAGCTCATTTACACATCTAGGTTAAAACCGAGGTACTTTTGATTTAAAAAGTCAGGTTGTTTAGATTATGATTTAGATGTGGGTTACATGTAACTGCAGTTTCAACATCAGTTCAATGCATTTCAACGTGTGGACCTGCCTCACATTGATATGTCAAGTTGAAACTGAGCTTTCCCATGACACCCAGAAGTCTAACAATGTAAGGTTTCATCCATATTTAGTCCAGTTTTATTTTAACAGACACCTGGACTTTGTTTAATCTGCAAATCAACACTATCGTGCTGAAACAAAAAAAAAACCAAACATTCCTCTGAAATTATTTTGTGAAAGTGCAGTTGATTTCCATATTGTTTGTTTTCTGGTCAAACAGCTGATTCTTTATCCTGTTGTGGCTGTTAACACAAAGCGAATAGCAGAGCTTCAGTAAGCAGATTTGATGGATTTAAGCTGTCGCCTCCTGATTCGTCCACTCTGCTAACTTATTCTTTTAGGAGCGGGTTGCCAAGAGGCAGGGAAACTGTTCCACATAATGCTACAGGAGTTAACTATCCGTCCAGTACATGGAAGAGAAAAGTGAAACAAGAGCTGGATGAGGCGGATAAAGCTGAATGTGGTGACTGTGAGCTGCGTGGCTTTGCGTTAGGAGAGCGGAACTCACCGGGCTCAGCGCGGAGACTTCAGGCTTCGGTTGAGCGCCCTCACGGGAAAACTCGCACAGACTTCACCTGCAACGCTCCTGCGTGTCTCGGGGCTGCTGGACACGGCTCATAGATGAAAACTACTCCGGGGGGAGGCGTTCTCCGTCGGACAAGGAGCCCGTCAGTCTGCGGCACCAGGCGAACCACCAGCGACCATGTCGGACATCTCCACGGATTCTAACAACGACACGCTGCCGCCTTCTGCGGTCACAGACTACAATTTCCCAGCGCTTATATTCGGGATTTTGCTTATTGTGATCATCACCGGAGGAAACGTGCTTGTGTGCCTAAGCGTGTACCTGGAGAAGGCTTTAAAAACTACTACGAACTACTTCATAGTCAGTTTGGCGTTTGCAGACCTGCTGCTGGCGGTGCTAGTTCTGCCGCTCTTCGTTTACGCAGAGGTAAGCACCGAGCTGCAGTAGCTCAGATGGATGACTGAACGAGCCTACAAACCCAGGGGCCAAAGGGGTCATATTTTGTATAATGTGCGGTTGTATTTAATATCTGTGCAGTGAGCGTTAGTGTGGATCTGCTGTGGCAGGCAGCTTTAAACACCAGTCAGACAGCTTCTCTTCATCTCCAGTCTGAACTAAATACTCAAGTTCAGCTGCAGTTTTTCAAGACTAAGACTAAAAGAAAACAAATGACTACAGAGAAACGTAAAACAACCACAAATCTGCACAAAACAACACAAAAACACATGAAACGACCACAAAGATGCGCAAAACCACTACAAGGAGAGGCAAAACAACGAGATGCAACACGACAACAAAGACATGCAAAAGAACTACACAGACTGTCAGTCTGGGTGTTTTGCTCCTGTGTAGGAGGGATAGGGGGCCTTTCACATGTCTGGGCCCAGGGGCCTATTGTCCCATAATCCATCCATGACAGCAGCCTGTATCACCTGCGGATATGTTACACTGCATAAGGAGCAGTGTTCTTCATGTGTATAATCCACATGTTTACTTGGATCGGGGTCTAATCATTCTCACAATTCTCAGGTAAAAGCAAGTATTTTAGAAATCTTGGTTAAAAGAGTAAAAAGCATCGACGCTTGGGCTAATCTGATCAGGGAAGGTTGCCCATTAAACCCACCGGAGCCAGAGTTCATCGTGACACAAAATAGAGGAAAGACCATCCAGTACCGAGCCGTGCGTTCTCTCTCAGCTCTTTAATCAGGATTAAGTAATGACAGGGGAGACACCGGGGGTTCATACTGGTTATTAGAGGTATAAATCACAATATTCCAGGTAATAAAAAGGTTTATACGGTGTCTTCTAGCCCTAATTAAAGTATTAAAAGCCACCTGACTGCTTCCCTGTGTGTCTAAACATCTCTGTGGCTCAGAGACGCACTGTGGAGGCTTCCCCTTAAGTCCTCCCTAATTAGCCGCATTTGTGATCTCGTTACCTCGACCAGTGATTGCAGCCAGTTGACCTACTGAGTGTCACACTGGCGGTTTGTCCGTACGCACTCACTGGATTAGAAAAGCCCGTCTGCAAGTTAAAACCTTTCCATGTTCACCTGAGGAGAAGTCATGAGAGGAGGGCTGTGTTTCACAGGAGGAATGTTTGTCTCAATGCTGAGCTGCAGTGATGCAAGCACAAGAGGATTAGACGTATTTACACTCAGATTTGGGGCAGCTAACAAGTTGGTGTTTCTCTCTCTGTGTGTGTGTGTGTGTGTGTGTGCAGTTTCAGGGTGGAGTTTGGTCCTTGAACATGCTGATGTGTGATGGCCTGATGACCATGGATGTGATGCTCTGCACCGCATCTATATTCAACCTCTGTGCCATCAGCGTGGACAGGTAAATAAAGATATCAATCATCCCTCTGCTGTTACATGACCGAGAGCTTCAGTTTGGTTTCACTGTGTTAAGCCAGTGGATGAAGGGAATAAGAAAACCGGTGGTGGGAAGGTAAGTTTAAATGAGTCAGACAACAAAATGATCAAGAGGTGAGGTGATGGAGGTGTTTCTTTCACTTCTTTATTTAACACTGTAGTGCTGCCTTTCTCTTGCATTTTATTTGTAGAAACAAACATTTTTCACAAACTTATAAAAAGGAAGAAAAATTAAAACACTGCTCCAAATTGGTGATTACAAAAGCTGATTATAAGACATGCAGAACAAATGTTGATTTGTGCAGCAGTTTACTGTAGCTCAAGCAAAACAACATCTGTTTTATATTAACTACTTTTCTACTATTTTTGGTTTGATTGACTCTGAATGGTTGGAGCTCAGACTACAAACACCAAATGTTTTCAGGGCTGGGTGTCGTTTCAACTGTTGGGTACTGGTGACAACATCGACCGATTAAGTAGTAGGTAACAGATTTTACAGGTTAGTCTATTGACATGTTTTTTAAAGTTTTAACCCTTCTTCCTTTGTACTGCAGGTTCATTGCAGTGTCCATACCCCTAAATTACAACCGTAAACATGTGGACCACCGTCAGCTCATCCTGCTGTCGGCTACCTGGCTGCTGGCCCTGGCCGTGGCCTCACCCGTCATCTTTGGCATCAACAACGTGCCTGACCGCGACCCCAGCGAGTGCAAACTGGAGGACAACAACTACGTGGTTTATTCCTCAGTCTGCTCCTTTTTCATCCCCTGCCCCATCATGGTCCTGCTCTACTTTGGGGTTTTCCGCGGGCTGCGGCACTGGGAGGAGGCACGTAAGGTCAAACTGCGCAGCAGCATCGAGGCCTGCAGGAAGCTGCAGCACGCAGCCGTCGCCACTGCCCTCCCCCCGCTGACAGGCACCATCCCCGGGCCTCTACCCATGCCTCTACCCAGGATCATCGAGAGGGACTTGGCCCAGTCTCGGCTGGACGACACGGACGACTATATACAGCAGGAGATTCCTTATCCTCGGCAGTACAGAGAGAACTCAGTGCCCACGGTGACGTTCAGCCAACAGCTGCACAGGAAGAAGAGAGCCAAGATCAACAACAGGGAGAGGAAAGCCATGAGGGTGCTACCTGTTGTAGTAGGTGAGTTCATGTTCTCCCTCTCCTCCAATCAGAACTCACAGGACTCATACAATGACAACTCAATCTAAATATAGTTAAAGAACACTAACAGTGTTTTTGCATGTTTTAGCCTGAACTACAAATCACAGCACTGTCAGACATTTTCCACAACACACCCTAAGTTTTTAACTAAATGTATACCTCCCAGACAGGCCGATTCACATACCCGGATTGGAATTGCGTAAAAAGTGTTTGAATTTTGCTCTTAAAAAGCTGTACAAACCCTGACCAATGAAACGTGAAAGAATGTGGATTTATGAACGTAAATGGATGAGACAATGACAAGATATTACGATATTAAGTGCCCTGAAGAGGAATTTAGTTTCCTCTGCTCTGCTAAGAGATCACTTGTGGCAGTACTGTGCTGAAATGTACGGCCAAAGCTCCCACAGGATGTTGCATGAACCAGTCAACCTGCTTGACGTGCAGGACCAATTTGGGAGTTGTGCGCGACCTCTGGTTCTCTGTATAGGTTCACAAATACGTTTACATGCATCTCCATAGAAGCATAATTTCAGCTTTACACACATTTCACAAATGATTGCTGCTCACAGATAAATTTGTTGCAGGCTCATGAATGAGTCACAAGTTTAATATTTGCTGTAATTAGTTAAAAGGGGTCAAAATTAACCTGAAAAAAAATTCTCATGCTGCTAATTGCAGCTTGCACGTTGCAAATTTGGTGAAACTGATCCCTCATCTGCAAAATGGTTCTGAAGTCCTCTTGCACCACAGGGCAGAGCAAGAAAGTATTACGGATCCAGACCACGACTACCAGCTCGTTTTGAGAGTCATTTGTCTCAGATCATTAATGAAGAGGTTCATCTGACCCAAATTCAGTACAAATATGTTAAGGTAGTTCACGGAAAATAGTTATATAGTATATAATAGTTTCTCTTTGGCTGGTAGGTGTCAATTAAAGCTGTACTCCAGTGATTCAGTTTTGCACTTCCATAAAGTTGGGTAACTTGTGAGAGACAAAACTGAAGCAGCAGAGGTGGAGATATCCTGACTTTTAGTCTCCAGTATAGGTCAAACTCCAAACACACTAGATCCTACATTTCCCATAATGATGGTGATCGATGGTGTCTTTTCATGACACCCTCTCTGACTCGTAAATTCCAACGCCTTTCAAACAAAAGTTAACCAGTTTGTATCTCAGGCTTTCTGTTATAGATTTGTAGTCTCCAAGCTGGGAAAACCCTGATGACATCACTATGACATCATCAGGGTAGTAATATTGAAAAAAAGATCATATGTATTTAGTAGCTTCTGTCAATGTAAAAGGTTATTCTTCTGGACAATAATTTAAAGTTTTCTTTTTAAATAAAGTATTTATACATCACTGGTACAAGTACTTTTACTTCTTACTACTTTTTCTTCTTTTTACTGAATGTTTTTTCTCAGTAGTGTCATTTATTCGTCTTGCTGTTTGTACACCATGACAACAGACAGTGTGACGTGCCCTGTGTTTGGTTGACTGAGTCTTTGTCAGCTGGTTCTCATGAATTTGGTCACAGACTATAATTAAATTTGGAATGTGGAAAGTTAAGACCGTGTGGGCCAAAGAACCAGTGATTAGTTTCTAGTGCTGATCCAGGAAGTTTTGAGAGGACTTCTTAACACTGCGAGATGAGGCATTTTTGTTCATTTGCATTGTTTTCCTCATGAAGTACTTCACTTACTTATGAAAACAAATCTGGCAAATGCATGACATTTTTCTTCATTGTTTATCCAGATGCAGATTATCATAACCGCTTCTATTGTGAAAGTAACACATTTACAGAAATGGATTGTGCAGTCTTGGCAGAGGCATGAGAGCTTTGTAAGGGTCTACAATTTTCTTTAACAAGGTTATTTTAAGTATGGAAAGCTATCAAGATGTCACATCGCCACAAGGAATAAAATAACTGAAGACCAATACATGATAGAAGCTTCAAACTTTCACAACAGATGATCTGAAGTACCTTACTGCACTTATTTATTTGCATTTTAATAATTAAGTGGGTGTTGACAACCCGTGTTGCAAAGGGGCTTGTCCATGAATTTGAAGGCTTATCAGAAGGCTTACAACTCTGCAAAGTTATCATGACAATGGTTTTTATCCGTTATTGCAGCGATTGCGAGATAAACAGTAGAAATACCAGGAAAGTGCCCTAACATGTATTTGATTGGCCAACCATGCCATGTTCAGACAGACAATAGCACATCCCCCTTTTTTTAATGCAGGGCTGTTTTCAGTCCGAACACCCACTTATTGCTTGTTGAGCCAGGTTTAACTTTTTTTCGGGGCCCTCTGCGTTGGCACCCCCACTATGTCAACAGGGATCAAGTCGGTCTGAGCAGTTATTTCATCAGTACAAATGGTTCTGTTTAATATCTGACAGTGATTATCGGTTGGACGTCAGGCAGCTTGAGTGTCTCTTGTCCTTTAGGGCTTCATTACTTACATAAAATAAGGGATTCTTTCTTATGGTTTCAATTTAATGTTTGTAAGAAAATAGTACAGTTACCATTCAGAAAGCAACAATGGACTCATTTAAATTCCCTCTTTGGTGTTTGTTTACTCGTAGAAGATTATTTTCCACTTATAAAAGTTTTTCACAATAAATGTGTATAACGTTTCCTTTGTTGTCAAAGGGGGCATTGTGCCAGAAGAATCCTAAGTTTGAGTACCTTTCATTATGGACACTTGTGTATTTCAGTTTTCTGTTTATTCACTGAAGCAGGAAATGAAAGTAAAATTGCTGTGACAGTAGGTGAGGTGTTTTAGCGCTGAACAGTTCAATATGGTAATTGCTACCCTGCTTAAAATTGGCACTGCAGCACTTGTAAGTAATTGCACAAGTTGTTTGTGTGTGTGGAGCCTATTAATCAGAAGATAAATTATAAACAAACTCTGCTCTGTGAATCTTAATTTGGTTCCCTGAATTTTTTTTTCATGTGTTTACAGATTCTAGGAAGTGTTAACCTGTTGCACATTTTGGACGATAAAATGTCTTTTATTTTATGTTTTTGTTGTGGCTCAGGTAGGTGTGAGGCGGCTGAGGTTCCTGCAGGTCACTCTGAGTGCCCCGAGATAAAAGCATCACCTCTGACTGGCCGTCGCTCAGCAAGCGGTGCCATTATAGGTTAAAGACCTCAATCCAATTATTATGCAACATGATCTTACAGTCACACCGTCGCTCCTGTACACAGACTGGAGCACAGGCTGAGATCTCTTCTGATTGGTACTGTTTAGACCAATGAGTCACAACTGATTACTCAATTTTAATTCATTGCTATCCAATACATTTATGCAGTATTTACAATATTTACTACAGCCACATTTGTGTGCAAACTGCAGCGCTCAGCAAATTTTCGTATGACGTATGGCAGAAAACACAGTGGTATAAGACCATAAAACCCTCCACACTAATTTATAATGTATACTAATTTACAGTACAGTCTTTAAACATGTTCGGTGCAAGGCCTTGACTGCAGAGCACAAGCTGACACTAACGCTTCATCAATAAGAAAAAAAAAAAAAAAACTGTCGTCTGCAGAGGTAAATAACACAAGCATAAATATCCACAATATCTAACAACATTTCAGGATTTCAGTTTTGTTTTTTTCCACTTATAAAAACCTCTGTGCCCACTTTAAAATTTTCCTAATACGAAACACATTTAAGTTTTAAGATATTTTAAAATACTCAGCTTTGAATGATGATTTGTGCCTGATACGTTTTTCACTCAAAAAAAAAAGTTCAATCAACTTGTTAAAAATTTCTAAAGTTACATCTACTTCTTTTCTCTCGTTGAAAAATCCAGAATCTATGAATATGCAAATATTGAAACTGTCCTCCCCAAAAATACGGCCGTATAGGTTGTCTGTGCGAGCAGATCACGACCCATATTTACATTTATTATTAAGTGGCAACCTATACAGAGCACCAAAGTGGTCGAGGTGGATGGACAGGTCAAACACACGACTTTCACCCAGGAGTTTGTGTCCTGTGTGAAACCAAAAGTCAACCTTGACTTATTTTAACTTTCTTTTCCTTACGTTCTTTTCCTAAACCTAACCAAACTGCGATCATTTCACAACATTAACCACGTGTTTATTATTGTTACCATGATGATGAAGGTCCGGTATGCCCATATATGTCGTTTTGGGAGTCACTGACAAACGACCTACTCTGTCGTTCAGGTTGGAGGACTTGTTGCAAATATTGTTCATTTAAAAATTGTGACTGCTGGACACAAGACGTCCATTCTTGGGTTGTGTTGGAAATCGAATACTAACATACTATTCACACCAAGTATGATGTAAAACTGAGTATATAGTGTGTTGCAGCTGTATAGTATGTGGATTTTGTGTACATGAGAAATACTTGGATGTTTACTAGATCAGCAAGAATTTCTGAGTATGCGACGTGAGCTTACTGGACACACTCAACTGTCCCAAGATGCACTGCGTCTCTTCAGGCTGTGCAATGGCGGTAAAATAATTACGAATGATGGAGTGTGAAGGTGAAACAGAAGCTACTCAGGACAATAAAATATTTAATCATTTTAATTTACCTTAAAATTATTCTGAACAATATTAAATTTAGTGGAAGAGGTTACATTGATTTACATTTCTGATAAACAATTTTCATTCAGCGGTAGCTGGGACCGGTCATGTGATCAATATAGTCATGTGATGCAGAGAAGACGTGTTGCTTGAGTACTTCAGTTTGAACAGTCTGCTGGTGATGGCATACTTAATTGTTAATTTAATACGCAGTCGAACACACTCTTGGTGTATGTGCACTGTTTTTCACATCACACTTGTGACTTGTGTGTAAGCTGCATACTGGACAGTGACTGGCTTCAGACTAGTTGTCATGTCATAAATCCTGCAGATACATCCAGGTGTTTAACTCAGATTTAAAAAGGTGAGCACAGAGAAACTTTCCTCCTTCAGCAGATGAAGGTGAAAACACACTCTGCACAGTGAAGCTGAATCATCCAGGTGAAGCAACATTAAGCAAAACACATTTTTAATTGGAGGGGGAGTCTTTAAAATGAACCCCTTGTTGACAGGGTTTCAGGATGCAACACACAAAAAGTGTCTTGAGTAAGTTAATAAAAATAACCTCGTATGACTGTAGATTTTAAATAATCTCATCTAAAGGCCATTACACACTGGGGACGTAATGAATAAACACCACAAAAATGCAAAATACTCGCATGCGAATATTTTGCATCAAAACTATTCATACCGACAGCGATGTGAATTTGAAATACATACAGTGCATCCGGAAAGTATTCACAGCGCTTCACGT
>LKNJ01008192.1:4443-22670 GCA_002120245.1 Maccullochella peelii | reverse complement strand
AGTAAATTTCTATAGTCAAGTCAATGGCACCATCTTCTGGACAAACTGGGACCTCATAGATTAAGACTGTAATTCTACCTACCTGTGTGTGTGTGAGAGAGAGAGATAGCTGCATGTTGTGTATGTATAATTCAAAGATAAAGAGCAATCACTCATTCAACATAGCAGGTTATAGATGAAGGATAACAGACGAGAATTGAAGAACAAAAGAAAAAATCAGACCAAACAGGCATCAGTGACATGACAGCAGGACTGTGAGATACGTAGAAGCATGGTACAGAAGCGTCTATGAACTAATTGTAATGCAGATACCTGTGACTGGAAGTTTCATCTCTGTATGTGAAAAATCAACGTAGCTTTCTGAGAGGCAGAAGCATCTGAGAACACTCACTGTGTTTGTTTAGTGGAGCACAGCTGGCTTAGAACAAAAGTAAGAAAATGGGAATGTTTTGATTTGATACATAGCTGCATGAAGAAGAAAGTGCAGACATGTTCAGCTCATTGTTTTGGTGTTTAGGCCGCAACTATAATGTTTTGGCTCGACAAACCCACGGTATGCTACGTACCCAGCACCAACAAGCAGACAGACAAAGTTAGCGACTAGCTGATGAACACAGTGGAACATTTAGCAGAGAAAGAGTCTATATTTCCCTCAGGAGTTGGTGGAGATTGAAACAGAGCTAAAAGTTGAGTGAATATTGGACTTACATTCATCTGGTGGCATCTGGTGGCTGCATATATGCAGCTGTTTGCTAATATCAACTTAAAAAGTGATATGTCAGTGTTGTGATAATAGCTTGTTTCCACTGCCCCCAAGTGGCCAAAACAGCAGTTATTTCAGCTTTAACTTATTAAGTTCATACAGTATTATGAAGACAAAATAATTTTTCAGCTAAATACGTTTGGACCCATAACAATCAACATGAAAGACAAATTTACATTCAGATTGTATGATGAGGATACTTACTGGAACAGTCATCCACTTGGTGGGTGTGTAAAGGCGTTTTCACACCTAACCTGTTTGGTTCGGTTAAAACACACCCTGGAGCATTTGCCCATTTAGTGTGGTTTTTTTGGGCAGGTGTGAACACAGTAATCGGATGAGAACCAAAACAACCGTACCGAGACCCATTAGAAGAGGTGGTCTCGGTCCGGTTCCAAACGAACTCTGGAGCGGTTCGTTTGTGGTGAGAACGTGATCCGACCTTGATCCGACCCAACTGCCAGGTGCAAGGAAACCACGTCTGTATTTAATGTATACCCCTTTATGTGCAGAATACCATTACCCCCTGTGAACCTGACTGTAATGTAAATGAATAGCACAAATACAGTATAACTTATGTGTATTACTAACTATACTATTCTGTGTAACACATGCAGTGGTGGAAGAAGTATTCAGATCCTTTACTTAAAGGGGACATATTATGCTCATTTTCAGGGACATACTTCTGTTTGGGGGTTCTACAGGAATAGGTTTACATGCCTTAATGTTCAAAAAACACATTATTTATCTCATATTGACGATTGCTGCAGCACCTCTTTTCAACCTCTGTCTGAAACGCTCCGTTTTAGCTCCTGTCTCTTTAAGGCCCCCCTCCCTAAAAGCCCAGTCTGCTCTGATTGGTCAGCCCCCACATGGGAGAGCGGCACTGAGCCGGCACCGCCCACCAACTTTGCAAATGCTCCACCCGGCTTTGGGATCACTGTAAAGGAATTTAGCTACACTTCTACAACCAAGACTACAGGTTTCCCTGATTCTTGGCTCAGGTAAATACTGCTATTTAACGTCATATCTCTGTCACATAATGTTAGCTTAGTATTTATGCATAAACCGTAAACACACACTCTGTTTTACGTTTGTCTCGACAGGTACATTTGTGAGAAGTGACCTACAAAGCCCAGAGAAGTGGAAACATTTGTTGTGAAGAGAGACAGCGGTAACATGTAGCACTGTATGTAAACACTTACATTAGGCCTACTTATCAGGGTGTGGACGTGGAAAGTAGCCTACAATTTTATAAAGAATGTTTTGGAAAACTGTGAACATGTGCTGGATTTTGTACACGAGAACATTGTGTGGATTTATACATCGTTTAAACCCAATTACAAAATATGAATTAAAAAATAAAGTTTGTTCACGGACTGCCTGATTCTTATGAAGATGAAAAACTTTTTCCTCATGATCAGAAACACCCGATTATTCTGGATGATGTTATTTTTCAAGGGCTGACCATCCTGAAATTGTAAAAATCTTTACACAGTATAGGCATCACAGAAATATGAGCGTTATGTTTTTGACGCAGAATATTTTTCACAAAGGTAAATACAACCGCACCATCAGGTTGAACAGTAATTATCTAATTTTGTTTAAAAATCCTCGTGACAAGTTACAGATGAATATACTGGCTCATCAGATATTTCCTAGACAGAAAGCTTTTTTTTATGGAAAGGTATGACAACGCTACCAGAAATCCTCACGGCTATTTATTGATAGACTTGACACCTGCCTGTCCAGATCAATTGAGACTAAGAACGGGGCTACTGCCTGGAGAGCCGTCCCGCGTGCATTTGTCTAAGAAAAAATAAGATGNTGAACTACAAAATATGAATAAAAACATAAAGTTTGTCCATGGACTGCCTGATTCTTTTGAAGATGAAAAACTTTTTCCTCACGATCAGAAACACCTGATTATTCTGGACGATGTTATTTTTCAAGCGGCTGACCATCCTGAAATTGTAAAAATCTTTACGTAGTATAGACACCACAGAAATATGAGCGTTATGTTTTTGACACAGAATATTTTTCACAAAGGTAAATACAGCCGCACCATCAGCTTAAACAGTAATTATCTCATTCTGTTTAAAAATCCTCGTGACAAGTTACAGATGAATATATTGGCTCATCAGATATTTCCCAGACAGAAAGCTTTTTTTATGGAAAGTTACGACGACGCTACCAGAAACCCTCACGGCTATTTATTGATAGACTTGACACCTGCCTGTCCAGATCAATTGAGACCGAGAACGGGGCTACTGCCCGGAGAGCCGTCCTGCGTGTATTTGTCTAAGAAAAAATAAGATGTCCGCCAGGCTGAAAAGAAACCTCCCTCTGCTGTCGCCGCAAAGCTCTTTTAGAAGGTTGTTCACCCGATGTCATACAGGCTTTATGTGAGATCTGCTTTAATGTTTTGAAAGGAAACATTCCTATTACCGACTGTAAATACAAAAAATTAAAAGGGTTCAAGAAACAGATCAGACTGCTGGCTGATAAAAAAACTGGGTGAGCTGGATGTTAAAATGAGAGAGATTCTTAATCACAAGGGGTTAGTACCTGATGAGAAAATTAAAAGATACAACCTACTCTTGCAAAGATATCTTAATCTCCAGAAACAAAAGGAAGCTGAAACTAGAGAAATTACCTTTATGCTTCCCAAGGAGACTGAAACGAAAGAGGAGAGGAAAGAAGAAGAAGAAGACGAGAATGTTATTTTTAACGAAGTCATCAGGAACGTTAATCCTCGTTTTCAGAAGAATACAGAGTATATTATGCGTAAAATATTAGACTCTAAAGGAGCGAGCGGATGGACCAAGGATGGTGAATTTATCTATCGCGATGTGCCCGTCAGAGGATCCCACATGTTGGATTTAATGAAACGTCTATCATCCACCAATAAAACTAAACACAGACCTCTAGGTTGGGGTGTGTTTTTAAAAGCGCTGTCTGAACTGAAAATACCTCTTTCCACCGTAGCTAATACTCAAGCGCGTCGACAGATTGTAAATCTCAAAGAAGATGAGCGAGATGAAACCCCAAGTAAAAGCCTCGCAGACTCGCAGGCTGAGACACCGAGGAGCTCCCCACCCGCCCCCGTTCAGCGGAGGTCACCGGAGGGAAATGCGTCAAAGAAAAAGAGACGGGTCCTTCTCTCCCCTCAATGGACAACACCGCAGATAGATGAGCCAAAGAAAAAGGAAAAGAGACAAGTTCTTCTCTCACCCCAGCGGACAATACTCGAGGGAGCTAAAACCCAGAGTAAAAGCCCCCCAGACTCGCGGCCTGAGACACCCGACCTCATTCAGTGGACAATACCTGGGACACCCGACCTCATTCAGTGGACAATACCTGAGGGAGATGCGCCAAAAAAAAAGAGACAGATCCTTCTCTCTCCTCAATGGTCTCAAGTTTAGTTAAATAATCACACCGTTTTTCTTTTGGATCAATAAAACTTTTATTTAAATATCAGCGTCTGCGCGTCATTTCTTTTATGCACCTGCTACAAAACACCTGCTACAAAACATATGACAGTCGTTTTTTTTATATTTTATAAAAACATAGTTTGATTAAATGTTACGACACTCATTAGACATTTTTAAAGAGCAGGAAACGTGCTTAAATGAACCTGCGCAGCAGTTCATTACACAGCGCGTATATCTTTTCACATAATAAGACACAGTCGCATCATTTTTCAACGCGTCATCGTGATACATAGACAATACTCGATCAAAAGATAATCCACAGGCCCTGTGACAGAGATAGTAGACGCAGTGCTGCCCGCATACCGCTGACAGGGGGTGTTGAAGTTCTCTCTCGTGGTATAAAATTGTCCGTGCGCAGTCTTCCAAAAACTGTAAGATGGTCTCTGGGTAATGAGGAAAATCAGGGGAAAATCCAAAAGAGTCAAAAAAGGTGGCGATTCCTCCTGCCTCCAGAGTTAAAGCTAACCAGTGTTCTCCGGGCTCATGTCTGGGGTGTGTGTTGACGATAAAATATGCCGGTAACTTAAATGACTTTTGCAGTAACGGTAATTTGTCGGAAGCCCATACGCCGCAAAATACATCTCCCAGTAAACGACTCAAGAGGTCTTCCAATTGATGATTATTCATTCTTGCCAATCTCAGTAATAATCCACCAGTACTTGACGTTTGGAATTTATTTCCAAAATAGAATCGTAACAGGCGTAAACGATGAGAGTGGTGGTGTGTGGCAAGGGGACTCTGAATCTCATTTCCAGCCTTAAAGTACCGCTGGAAACAGGGGATAAGGCCTGGCAGTCTTCGTCAGGGTTTAGATTAAAAACAAATGAGGTGTATCCCTGTTGAAAATCATCCCGGTTTACGCAGAAAGGCAGATCTTTTAGATGTCTCCCCGTAGCTGTAAACATGTTGTAAAACTCTCTGACCAACAGGTTATTATTAAACTGCGGCTGAAAAGCTTTTGCTGGGAGCTGCCTTTCATCTTGGCAGAGCGCAAGATATTCAACGTCATTATGAATAAAATTGAAGGGCGACAGGTTTCTCGTGCCCGTGAAGGCCTCGTGATTCACCATGCCTAGCACCAGGTATTTTGGCATGGTCCCTAAAAATAGATTCTCTTGATTACATATTCTTGAATTCTCTGGGATGGAGAACGTTTTCACATTAATACATGATAAGGGGTAGAGAGCGTTGCCCTTCAGCAGAGCGGCTGAATGACCCAGACGCACCGCGGGGGAGACTGTGGCTTTCTTGACAAACGGAGGCCCCTAGTATTTTTAGACAGAAATCGCTGTTGACGGGAGCCATGAGGCAGAAGGCGTCGCTCGCCCGGGTCAGTTTAGTTCTCAAATCCACAGACTTTAAAAGCAGCCTCTCGCAGAAAAATATGTTGGCGTGCAGAGGGCCCATCGCGTGAAACTCTGAAGATTCAGCGCTGTACCGCGCTCTCTGCGTCAATCCTCTATTAGGCCCATTAGTGACCACTATAGAGTCCATAGCCCCGGCTGTGTCTTTGTAAAATAAACCGGCGCTGAATTGACTGTTTAGCGTATCCTCAGAAAAGTTCAGCAGGGTTTCAATCATAGCTCTGTACGGATGAGTGGCGCTAGACTGTGAAATCAGTCTATCTCCCAGTGTAATCTCACATTGGCTGAAGATTGTGTTCAGAGGATAATTGATGACCGATACGCGGGCATCCTGAGCCAGGTCTGTGCCGTTGGCGTTGGTGATTTTCAGGCGTAGATGAAGCAGTGTGTCGTTCAGATGAAGATACTTGTCTCCATCTCCAGGAATAAAGAATTCAATAGGGCCTCTGTCAGTAATAGCTGAGATGGGTGAAACCTCGGTATAGTGCTTTTCCTCAATAGACAGCTGCGTCATGGGCGCTGTGAATAAATCCAGCTCTATCATTGTGCATTCGGCCAATTTTTCGTGTAAAAAAGTTTCTAAAAATTTTAGAGCAACGAAATATTTAATATATCGTTGCTCTGGACAGAGCTCCTTCCTTTAGACTTGCCTCTTTCAACTGATTTTCTTTTTGCGTTTCTGCGTTTTTTAGACCCTGTAACATGTTGTCCCGGGGGGCGTTTCCTCGCCCTCCGCGACAGAACCATCACACCTGATCCTTCTTGATTTCCTACAAATTTTCCCATCGCTTGACCAATCACGTCGGAGGCTATATTACTGGCTGCAGATTTTAAATGTGGTTTGGCTATGGCAAATCCTCTTTTCAGCAGGGGTGAAACAAAACGAAATAACTTTGAAAATATAGATCCTATTCCTCTCCCGTACATGACAGGTGCTCCATGAAAGCCGGGGAGTCCACCCCCCGCTTGATTTTCATAATAACTCACAAAGCAATGAGGATCCGATCTCAAAGTCGCCATGGCTTAAGGCAGAGCGGGTCTAAAATGCAGTTTCACGATAGTTTTCCCGTAGGTGAAGTTTAACGGAATGTTTTGATCCGATTTGATTTCAATGTGAATGTTTTCAGTGTGTTTCTTTGCCACAGGAAGATAGTAGGCGGGGTTAAAACACTCCGCGATGATGTCGCAGTACGTGCCCTCTACTTTAACTGTGCGTAGGAGCGGTGCGTAAGCGTCACCCACGATCTGATGACTGACTACGTCGCTATAACAATAAAGTTGATAGAACCCTGACTTTATATCCGCTGGATTGGGAGCCTTCCTCGCGTCAAATTTAAACCATTCTCCCGATCTGAAACCCAGCATGTATGACAAGGGCGGAAAAAAACGTAGGAGATATTGTCCGCTTGATTGAAATTCAAATCTTTTTTGAATTAAACTGTAATCGAGTAGGATATCGGATCCGATTTTTTTAAGAGCGGCCTCAATCTCTTTTTTGAGGTCACTCAGGTTTCTGTAATAACCTCCTCTAACCCTTTGACGATTGACCGCCGGCTCATCGCTCTCGTACTTGGCTTTTAGAGCCCATTCAAAGTGAGCGAGCTCTGGAGGGACATTATACCAGGTGTGCGGGTATGAAATCTCTACCAAGACTACCTGCCACGAGCCCTCTAAATCGATATGCTGCGCTAAATCCACCCTAAAACTATAACTCGTATTGTTTTTAAATACATTGAGGCTGGCGTTGGAGGGCAGCGTCACATAAAACCCCTCGGTCGACCTTTGATCCATGACGCAGGCTTATGATGCGGAGGGGAAAAGGAGAGGTAGATTTTTCAGGTCCCGGGCCCTGACCCAGCTGTCAAATTTCTCGGGCCAGTTTTTCCAGCGTACCAAGACGTACTTTTCACCTCTTTGTTTACGCTCTCTCAGAATTTTCTCCACCTGATAGACCCTGTCTTTGGCCATTTTTACTTTTTGTAACTCTGCTTCATAAAATGACCCTTCAATAGGTTCGCCGTCATAATCTACCAGTCTGTATACAGGGAGAAACCGGGGGATGCACTCAGCTACCGTAAATACTTCATCCGTAAAACTCTGTTCGTATTTTTTATCAAACACTCCTCTCAACTTGGATATTCTCACCAGATCGTCCTTCTTAAAATTCATCTTTAATTTATCCTCGCGGCGGATGGGAAAAGTACCGTACAAGTTTTGAAACACTTGAAAGGCGTTCTGCGATGTCACCCGCATAGGAGTCATTTTTATACTTTTATGATAACTGTTATTGTAGCTGTCAATCAAGTCCTGTAAGACGTCCACATACCGCCTGGTGTTTTTGGCCGTAAAATATCTCCACATTCTAGTTTTTAGCATGCGGTTAAATCTTTCAATCACAGAAGCTTTCAGGTCACTGGCTGTAGCAAAATGTACAATACTGTGTTTCTTCATCAAACGATCGAAACTCTTGTTAAAAAACTCTTTGCCGGCGTCCATTTGTAGCTTTTCGGGCGTCTGACTGTCTTTAAAAATAGAGGTAAAAGCCTTGGTGACCTCTGCACCTGTTTTTTTCTTCAACGGTCTGGCGTAAGCCTTTTTTGAAAACACGTCTATGACCATTAATAAATAATTAAACCCATCGTTATGTTCAACCAAGGCCTGCATGTCGCAAAGGTCAGCTTGAAATTGGTTTAAGGGCCTAGAGACAAACACTCTTTTTCTGATAAAATGTGTCCTGGCAGGTTTGTGCAGCGTGTAGGCGTCTTGCTCCGATAAAAAATCTTTGACCATTTCAAGTCTGATGCGCCTGCCCGTTTCATCTCGCACACCTGCACGGAGACGGTCTACGCCTCCAAAGCTGCCTGGATGAGAGGGGTTGTAATACACTTTTTTCATGGAATGTTTCTCCGCCATCTCTGAGGTTTTAGTGAAAAACACAGACGCGAGAGCACTTCTTTATTCTGTTTTTTTATTTATTAAATCCATCGTATGCCTTTTTTCATTATTTTACTTACTTTTTAGTTTCACCTTCTCCACTCCCACCTCCTGCTTAGGAGCGTCTGTCTCTAAATGTGAAGATTTTGTAAACTTTTTTACAAAGTACTTGACTTCAGAGCTAGTATTTTTCTATCTGTAAATATTGTATCCATCTTGTCTCACCACAGATTGGTGAAAGTACAGTCCGTGGTAGCAAAATTCAACTTCACCCCGCGGCTGCTGGTGAACCAAAGCTGAACTGAAATGTGGCTACAATGTCACAACAACGGTAATCCCCGGAGGCTGCACTAAATATATCCAAGCCCCCGATGTGATGTAGAACCAGCCCTTCAAGCAGAGTTTGCATGATGTCTACGATCAGTGGATGGCTGGGGACGCAGATAAGAGTTACACAGCTGGAGGTAACTTAAGAGCCCCTGCCCGCTGCCTGCTTCTGGAATGGGTGGTCGCTCCCTGGGACAAACTGGACAAGGATATGATCAGAAAGTCTTTCCTCTGCTTCAGGGAGGGACATCCTGTGCCTTTGGCTGGGAGAACCGGTGCCAAGCAGCCCAGGAGGGGGAAGATGAAGAGGAGCTATTTAACAATTAACTTGTTGTTCTTGATGATGATGAGCAGCACAATGATAATGGTGAGGATGATGACTTTGAGGAGGAGGATAGTGATGCTGAACAAGAATATACAGAAATAAATGAATAACTCAAATACAGTCATTTGGTTGGAATCAACATACCTGCAATTGCAGTATACAACAGGACAAGGGCGATCATCATCAGTACATCAATGCACTCTCACATGAACAGCTTTCTCTGAGAATGCATAAAATGAAATATAATAAAATGGTTGCCACAATCCTCTTTCACGTTGCAGGTTAAGTAAAGTGCAAGAGAAACATATACATTCAACACTGTCTCATATACCAACATTAATAGTCTGGTTTGACTAGTCTGCCTTGCGCAGAAGCGATTACTACAGTTCCTATATTGCCACTACAGCAGAATGTGGCACAAAGCAGAGGGGCATCAACTTCAAAGGCTACTTCATAGCAGAATAGTGATCACAAAGCTTGCTGTATTGTAAGTACTGCAACGCTACAAACTATACAGAATTGAGGTTTACACAGAGCTGTTATCTAATACTTAATCCATATTATATAACCTGCATTTCAGCTTACATTATGCAATTAACAACAAGTTTATATGCAGCATTGTTACCGTACCGGTCTCCCTTTGTCCCAAGCAGGTGACATCGCATTTAAAATGCTTAACAAATCAGGTTTAAAACAGCATAACTTTTATTGCCTGCATTAACCTCTTTCCAGTAAATTCAAGTGCTCTTTGTATTGTAACCATTACATGGAAAAGCAAAAATAAAACAAAAGATCAATACCTTATATCCTTTCACCCCTTTCATCTCCCCCTAGTGTATCTAACTTTCTACGCCAAATCACTTCGCTATCATAGGAGCGTGCACCTGAATCTGATGATCGTTATTAGATATTTTACTGTGCTATAAATAGAAATGGCTATTCATGTTTATATCCAGAGCAGCTCAGATTTGTTTTGTTCTTATGTTGTGACACCTGGGCATATTTACCCTCCGGTACGTGACTGGTCATACTTAACACAAATTAAATTGATATGTGCAGATTTACATAACATTGATGATAAGTTAACTTTTTAGAATACACTTTTACTTGCATTACTGGTACTGTAAGCCAGCTCTTAAAAATGCCAACACCTTGCATAAGCCTACTGTAATCTACTGTAATACACTTAGTTTTAAGAGAAAATTTCCAATAAATGTATGTTTTACAGGGTTCAAACTGACACAATGGTGCCGGTTTAAACCTTGATCTAAACGCAAATGTTTCACAATAAAAGTCTTCATTCAGGGAATGAAGGGATTCTGTCCATTGGCTTTAACTTGAAATGGATACAGGAAGTGTTGAGTTTATATTAACAGCATAATGCAGTAACAAAAATTTAACAGAGCAAATGGGAGCGGATCAGAAAAGAGGCTTCATACTAAAATAGGACCAAATATACTCATCAAACACAGGGAATTAGAAACAAAGGCCTGTCTCTAATGTAAGCCTGCTTCAAATAAGAAGCAGGCTTAGACCTGGTACCCTCTGCAATTGAGGTAATTAAAGGCCCCGGCCACTATTTGAGGAAATATGGTAGCTCAGAATGCAGCAGCAAGAGTTTTAACAAGGTCAGAAAAGAGAGAGCACATTACTCCCATTCTTGCCTCCCTACACTGGCTGCCTGTTAGCTACAGCACTGATTTTAAAATCCTGATCTTTATCTACAAAGTGTTAAATGGTCTCACCCCCTCTTACATTGAGCCTGTCCTCCCCAAAAATACCACTGTATGGGTCGTCTGTGCAACAGCTTATTACATCCCATATTTTAATTTGTTTGTATGCCGACCTCTAGTGGCCGTAGTTATTATGACTGGAGCAAAGGTGGAAGTCTGGTGAGCTAGTATAAAGAGCAACAATGTCCATGTAAGGAGGTTGCGGTGGATGGATGGGTCAAACAACACAGGACTTTCACCCAGGAGACTGCTGTTTGTGTCCCGTGTGAAACCAAAAGTCAACCTTGACTTGTTTTAACCTGACGAAAGTCATGTCAAGTAACTTAACTTACTAAACTTAACTTACTAATGTAGGCCTACTTATTTTAACCCAAACCATGATCTTTTCCTAAACCTAACCAAGTAGTTTTGGTGCCTAAACCTAACCAGACCGCTTCACAACGTTAAACACAAGGTTATTATTGTTACCATGACAACGAAGGTCTGGTATGCCTATGTTTTGGGAGTCATTGGCAAACGGCAGATTCTGTCGTTTCTGGAGTCATATCTATTGCCACCGGTAGGGCGCTAATTTAGGAAACGCTCCTGTGGGTTGTATTAGAGGTTAGGAACAAACCTATGTGGTCGTATGGGTTGGCCTACTCTATCGCTGCCTCAAAACTATGGAATTCTCTTCCTCCCACCATCCGATTCTCACCCACTAATGAGATTTTCAAGTCATCTTAAAACACACTTTTACTCAGTAGTCTTTTACTAACTTAACCAGCTCAGGTATTTCCCCTGAAGTCTCTGTAGGTCTGTGTTGCCATGATGGGCTCTGTGTGACCATGTGCCTTACTATTTTTATTATTGTTGTTATCACTATTGTCATTATTATTACTATCATCACTCTGATTTTTCTTCTCTTGTGTTTCTTTCCATTTTTGTTTTTGTTTTTTCTCTGTGTGCTGTAAAACTCTTTGGGTTAACTGTGTTGTGTGTGAAGTGCTATATGAATAAAGTTGAGTTGAGAGTTGAGTGTTTTAATGTTTTGTGCTTTTATGGTCCCTTGTTATGTCCCTATGTTGTTCATATCCCTATAGTTGCAATCAGCTAGTATAATTTAATATAACCATTATAATGTAGGCTTTTGTCTCCTTCTTTTTAGAAGTCGTTGCCATCTGTTGACCAATCAGAATGTTGCTCAATGTTACATAGGCAGTGGCTTAATTGGCCATATCTGCTGCGTCAGCAAACAATGATTTATCTAGATAATTTAT
Organism: Maccullochella peelii; assembly: GCA_002120245.1. Taxonomy (NCBI): domain Eukaryota; kingdom Metazoa; phylum Chordata; class Actinopteri; order Centrarchiformes; family Percichthyidae; genus Maccullochella; species Maccullochella peelii. The sequence goes on along the minus strand of LKNJ01008192.1, from coordinate 10,471 downwards.
ATATACTCTATAGGCTATATTATATGTGCCATGTGCCATTATTTTTCTGTCTTTCAACAGCAATTTTCTGTTCAGTGTTGTCAATTATCTGCTTTTCCTCTTCATAAGGTGTGTGGTTATTATTACTACACTTGTATTTGGTTTACACTGTTATAGTGATATGAAATCTAGTGACCCTTATTTAATGGTGCATTGCAACAATTTACGTCTACCTGTAAGCTGTTTTTTAAGGAAAACACGCTGGGTGGCGGCAAAAAAACAAGGTGAAAAATGACCCATTTGGCGTTCGACATCTCTGCTTGTCATCACACGTGAATGGTGGCATGCACATACATAATTAACACAACTTTCAGTCATTGTGTAGTGCGTGTGGCCAAGCAGTGTGGGGGAAAAATGGGCAGGGCAGGAGGAAGAGAAAACGAGAGAGAAAGAGAAAAGCCCTGGAGGGAAGTGCAGCTTAATGCTGCAAAATGACAGATATGTTCATGATCACGAACACAGGACATGGTACATGGCAGCAGCCCTCAGCCAATCACAATATCAAAAATACCCTTCCCGAGTTGATTGTGTTTTAAAACACAAATAAATGGCAGCACTTAATCATGCTCTGTAGGAAAGTAGGAGATGTAGGCATGGAAATAATATAGAAAAGAAAGAAGTGTAGTCTTTTTTGTCAGGTGGAAGTAGCTCCAGTTAGGGTTACCAGACCTACAAGAGCTTCATGCTGAGTCCAGTCAGAGCTCTGAAGACACACCAGGTGCAAAACAAACACTCAAAAGTGTAGTACAGTGTATTCCTGTAGCCTTAATCATGGAAGTGGAATTCACTAACAATCAAAAATGAAGACACAAGTTTTTAATGTTTTTTGAAGTAGTTTTGTTACTGGCATAAACAGTAAACAAAAAAAAAAAATAGGCCTATCAACAAAGCGGTTACAGTAAACATGGTGTGCTGTGAATGCATGAAGATTGGTCAGGGCTGACGTTAGAATTATTATCCCAGTCTGGCCCTGTTCACACCATACAAATATGCATTTATTGTAGACTACATAAATACAAACCCAGTTCTGTCATTAACATAGGCCTACAGCAGGATACTATTCCCCCAGGTAATATGATACTGTACTTAATCTAAACTCGTTATCCCTCTTTCCTTCTTTTAATACAGGCCTATATATTCCACTGTATGCCTACTTGTTTGGCTCTTTGGTCTGTAATTTCTGTTGGACTCCTGATATTGTATTGATTTGAACAGTTTAGTTTGTTATTCACTGTTTCAGTGTGGATATCATTGGTCCTTCGAGCAGCAGCAGTCAACCCCGCTGTCACCCCAGCCCGCACGCGCCACTGGTTGAGCTCAGTGACAATCAGGGAGATTACCATTACGTCATTACGGTGCGGTAGGCGATTGGTTGGCCGTCCTGCATAATCTCACCACCGAGTAGCTAAGGTTTTGTTCACCATGTTGGATCAACTGCTCATTTTAGTTGCCTTGTGATCAATAGTTTTATCATGTCAGTGGCAACGGGGCGTCGTGGGCCCAAAATATAGAGGTTCAACCGAGTGGCTTCCTTTACCCCAGTAAAGCTAGACACTGGTTCTCACCGCCCGACACCGAAACGAACGAAAGGACTACTGTTTTGATTTGGGGACACGGACACCGATCAGCTAGCGCCAAACTGTCAGGTTGAATAACGTTACTACCGTCTTCTTTCCAGCACCTGGCAGCAGGAGAATTGACCCCCCCCGCATTGTTATTTCGTCTCCCTGGATGTGTGCTTCTGAGCTGCGAGAGGACAGTGTGAACCATACAAGGCTGTCGATGGGGGAAATAAGTTCCATGCAAGCCGCCTGCGAGAAATTCTTTTCTCATCTTTTGAGTCATGGTCAAAGCTTCGTCACTCTGTCAGAATGATGGGGATTTCTTCCAGGCGCGCGGCTCGTTAGATTGGTGTAATAATATGTGAGTGGAGTGGATGTCCGAGGCCTGGGCCTGCCTGCGTGCGTGCATTGTTGTATTGTGGCCTGGGCTGGGATATACCTTCTCTAGTCTGCACCGGATCAGCGTTAATTACGGCTCGGAGATTACCCCTGTTTACAGTTTGACCAGCGCACACACCTGAAGGAGGATTCAGTTTGGAATAATAGATGCGATTTCCAAGTCGTCTGGAGCCCCGGTGGTGGGACGAGCAACGGCGCTGGACCAAAGCGTGTGGCAAACTTGGACACTTTTAAAAGATGAATGCGCTGCTTCCCATGTGATATGCTTTAGATCACATTGTTCTATCAAGACGGGGAAGCTGAATTTCATCAGGAGGGAGGGGGCGCCACCTCGTATCATGAGGGACATATAGGACCACCGACTTTTTTTTATTTATAGATGGGGGTGGTCATTGCTGTAGGCTACATGCTCATGATATGATTTCCGTTATTAGCCACAGGCTACAGTAGCCTAATGGTGTGCAAGCAAGAAAATTAATTTAGAAGAAGTGAAGTGGGTCAGATCATTGTTGCCATTATGGTAAGGAGGCACATCAGAATAGTTTATCTCCCCACAGATTCGAAGTAGGCCTAGCTGGTGTTGGATCATTTAAACCCCAAATCTGTTTTCTATGTTTTCTATAAGTTTTCATTAGTCATAGTGTAGCAGCCTGGTAGCCATTATCATCACTTTAGAGGCATTTCAGCATCATTTAATGGCTCTTTGCGGTACAACGGCTACAAATGTTACAAAAATGATGGCTGGTTACAACGGTGGCTCCTCAGCAGTGGCTGCCCATCACCCGCATCACCATCACCAGCTCCAGCACCTTCCGCCCCCCCACCTGCACCACCACCACCACCACGCGGGCCAGCATCACTTGCAGCACCCAGGCTCCGCCGCCGCCGTGCACACGGTTCAGCAACACACCTCCACTGCTGCCGCTGCGGCGGTGATGCTCAACCCCGGCCAGCAGCAGCCCTACTTCCCCTCTCCTGCCCCTGGACAAGCCCCCGGGCCGGCGGCGGCAGCAGCTCCCGCCCAGGTTCAAGCCGCCGCTGCTGTCAAAGCTCACCACCACCACCATCAACAGCAACACACACATCACCTACAGCAGCAGCTGGATATAGAGCCCGACAGGCCCATCGGCTATGGAGCGTTTGGGGTGGTCTGGTAAGTGCACTGCACTTTTTAACAGACTGTAGGCTACCAATTTCCATGCATGTTGTAGCCCATTTTACTACAAACCATGTATGCCTAGGCTGTATAATGTTTCAGCTATATGCGCTTTGCCTATCTTCCAGGCTACTGGTTTCCATGAATTCCAGTATAATATGAAAATGTTGAAATGAAAAAAACTTGATAAAAACTTGATTTTTATACTGTAGTGACCTGAATGGGATCTAATGACTGTCTGAACAAATGTGTAGATTGTTGAAAACATCTTTCAGACACTATAACATATTACAGTCTGCTGTTGACAATGGTCAGCTGTAATATATAAACAATGTGTAGTAAGTAGCCTAAATGACTGTGTGTATTACCCAGTAGAACAGGTGAATGCCAGTTAGTGTTGTGGTCATCACTTGACTAAACTCAATTTGGCTTGAAGACTACAAAAGTCTAACAGTTTAAAAGATGTGGTCGTTCACCAGGAAGGATAGGTCTAATGAAAAATAATACTAAGTTGCATTATGGGACCAGTGTTTTGGGAGCTTGAGTCATACTTTGGACTAAAAGTCAGAACACCAAAATAAGGTGGCTTTCATCTGTCTTCTGCACTGATGTGGAAACTGACATTGACCTTGGTAAAACACAGCTCTGTTTTTAGCACCACCTGATTCAGGTTTCATTAAAAGGTGCCAATATCAATTTGAAGTTTACCTCCAAAAAGTTGCACTGTATTGGTCCAACAGTGTTACAGCAGGACTGTTATAATGTATCTGTGTCCATGATATGCAAAATGTGAGTAGTTTGTGTTGAAGTGCCTCAGTATAAATGTTTTAACATTTAAAAACCTTCATCGTCCGCTTTGTTTAGAGTTCAGGCAAGATGGGCTACAGCACGTCATTTTTGTAAGTGTCTAGCACAATAACAAGGTGGCTTTGTATCAAGAACATGTACATGTATCGAAGGTATCATGTGGGTGAATATAGATGCAAGGAGCAGCAATGTTGCTAAGGAAAGCAAGGATATTTGGCAGGAAGATTAGCAAAATAATAGAAAGGTTAGAAAGAAAGGAGGCATGAAGTCAAGTAAAGAAACAATGTTGGAAACAAAGGAGACAGAACTAAAGGCACGAAGAGGCTGTGGAGTTTTTTTGTAAACAAACACACTTTTGTTAACATTTAATGTTTCTAACCAAAACACAATAATACCCTTGACTCCTAATAATTGCATAACAGTAGTTGATGGAAACACACATTTATTCACATTTTGTTTTGCAGATTTTCCCAAAATGTGGTTACATTTTCACTAGATTTGGATATAAACCTAGCTAGTGATGTCGATTAGCGGAATAGTGTGAAACTATTGGCAGGATTCTGTCATCTGCAGGTTGTATATGTGGGTAGTCATGTGTGTGTACAACTTACAAACAAAACACCATAAAACATTGCTCCATAGGGATTAAAGGCTCCACAGAGTACCTAATTAAGAGCATAAAGGCACTTTATATCCCTCACAGAAATGCATTGTGTGTTGAAGTCTAAAAAACATGTTCATTGCATTTACTTGTTGATCTTGCCTGAGGGCTGAAATGCATATGGAGCCAGAGTGTGCAACACTTTTTTTCTATTCTCAGTGCATTTCCTTCCTCATAAAACATTTGCAAAGCTGTTTTTAAAAAAATATCTTGCATTGTTTGCATCCAAGTAGTTTTCTGCTCCCCTGCCTTTGGTGGTGCATTACAGCCCCCTGTAGTCCAGTGTGAAACCATTGGCAGGAATGTGTATTGCATCACCCGGGTGTGAGGTTTTAGGAAGGGAAGAGTGACACTGTTGACATGTGTTTCTAATTGGGGCCCGAGCACTGACCTTGGCGCGAGGACCCTATTGAAACTGAAGGAATTATTAGGGCCCAAGCACTGACAAGTGCAAGGACCTATTGTTATTGAAAGGATTATTATTATGATTTTTATTTTACTCATTTGACTGCAAAAATGAGGTGCTGGGCATGCTCAAAAACTCATGAAAATTGGCATAAAGGTCAGGCTTGGTGAAAATGCGGATCTGATATGCGTTCTGAGCATGGGAGGGGGGTAAAGATAGCGCCCCCTACAGTTTTCAAAACAAATGCCTCCCCCCTTTCGGTTTATCCTATAAGTACCAAACTTGGTAGGGATATGTATCTTGTCCAGACCTACAAAAAAGCCTCTTGGAGGTATACCCTAAACCAAACAGGAAGTCAGCCATTTTGAATTTCACGTGAATTTTTAAGCAATTTTTATCATATTTTGCCTCTCTATGAAATCTATCTGCTCCTAGAGAATTTATCGGATTGACTTCAAACTTGGCCAATACCATCTCAAGGCCTTTGGGATCCAACGATACTCAAACTTTCAGTTTTCGTCACACGGCATGGCCGCCACGTGACCGCCATTTTCAGTGTGTCGCCGCCAAACAGGAAGTGCTTATTAAAGGGACTTTACATTGTCCAATCTGCTCCAAACTTCCCATGTGTCATGACAATAGCGGACAGAAGCCATCTATATGCCAATATTCCGCCATAGTCATAGCGCCACCTGTTGACAACAGGAAATGCTGTGTTTTACAGTCTGACGTAGTGCACCTAGTGGGTTGAGCAGAACAACCTCAATCTTGGCCAGTTAAGCCTTAAGCAGCTGATTATGCTTTACAGTGAGTATTGTGAGTTTTCACTGAAGGGCGTGGCCACTGCGGCGTGGCGAACTTCGATGTCTCATCATAAAGACAGAAACTGTTGTAACTCGGCTCCATATAATCTGATCTTGTCCAGATTTCATACGTCATTAGATTCTCGGCCTGAAGACACCTAGGGGTCAATATTTCATCAAAGTCATAGCGCCACC
>LKNJ01008190.1:0-11411 GCA_002120245.1 Maccullochella peelii | reverse complement strand
TGGACTGTTAAATATGTTAGGAACAAAAAAATAGGGAGTGCTGCACTGGTTCAAGAACAATAACGTTCGTAGTATTGAAGTAAAAAAGTAAAAATCAGGTGGACTTTGAGGATCGGGCCAATGGTCAAATAACAAAAACAATTTTGAGGTACTTGTACTTTACTTGTTTCCATTTTCTCCCACTTTATACTTCTACTCCACCACATTTCAGAGGGAAATATTGTACTTTTTACTGTACTACATTTATTTGACCGCCATAGTTAATAGTTACTACTACAGATTCATATTTTACTTAAAACACGTTTAATGCTTATTTTAAAAAAAGCACACTGTTAAAGATTAAATCAGTGTTTCCCGACCTGTTTGACTTGTGACCCTTTAGGTAAAAACAGTGTGTAGTTGTGTTTCAGAGACATTTCACCTCTAAACTTCTCACACTGTATAAAGCAGTTAAAACTAGCTAACTGTGTATGAAAGTGCTGATTTCCAGACATCTTCCCAAACTGCTGATCGATTATTGTAGCAGAATTTGGGATTTTGATTTGATCTTTGTGGTGGAAATGATGATTTCCCTTTGTGGGGAAGTGAACAAATAAAATGATTCAACAAACAGTTTTCTTTTGTAGATTTAATAAAGCTAAAGAATAAAGAGCAAACAGAGTCTATACATTTCAGCTGAAAGGACCCCGAAGTGCAGAAACAGTCATTTATAATAACAACCAGAGGCAAGGGAGGGCCAATCTGTCGGACCTTGGCCTAAATCATCTCTGCCTCACGCTAACAAGTATCATATCCAAGCATCAGTACACAGGGCGGGCTGTTCTTCAGAAATCAACTCCACCCAAAAAACTGTCACACTGGATAACAGCAAAGTACCAGATAATACAAAATACTTTTGCTCTTACAATTTTCCTCAGAGTTTCTCAGAGTGTTTACATGTTGAATATTTTGGGATAAAATGGGGCCTTTTCTCATCGTCTCTTATTACACCTGCACCAGCTGAGGTTCTTAAAAAGAGGGAAACCATCAAACCCAGACCACCACATGGTGAGGTGTCTGATCTAATACTGACTCAGGTGACACGTACCTCACTGCGCGTGTCCGGAGGGATGCCGTCCAGGTTCTGGGTCGAGGTGTCTCCGCTCATTTTGGCCTTCTTTGCACTGCTCATCTGTACAGAAGAGGTTAAAGGGTCAGCACACCCGAATTACAAACGTATTGTCGGCTCTCTAGTGGCATAAAGCCCCGCAGATTTCAGACAGGGGCGTTGTTTCAGCAAAAGCCAAGGTATGGCAATGTGACATGATGTCAAGGACCTACTACCCTATTGAAAGACATATAGCTCTCTCTCATTCACAGTGCCTAATGTTTGCATGTGAAGAGGGCATGGAGGTGTGGTGCCCTCGAGTAGTTCACAGCCTACGGAGTGGGCAGACCTTTTTCCTTTTAGCCGCCTCTTTTTATCAGTAAGTGAGACTCTTTTTAGTTTTAGGGTGCCAGAGCTCTCGGGGCGTCCTACCGTGCCGGGCCTTGATGGGGTCAGTGGGCCTGAACCAGTGTAGGCAGCGCTGGAGCTAAACCTACTATGGGATCTCCTTTCCCCCCCCCGAGACTTCCCTCTTGTACCCCTTTACCGGCATATGCCAGGAAGCGGCCTCGCTGTCAGGGACAGCCCGATAGTCAGTCACCCAAAGAATACTCTATCGGTTCCTTGCATACCCCCAACCGTGTTCCTAGCCAAACCGTAAGGAATGCCTATGCTGCCCCTAGTCCCTAGTGTTCCACTAGACCTGATCAGGGTTCATCTCTAGCCATCATGCGGAGGAGGCTCACCTGAGAGGCGACGAGGAGGACCAAGCCTGGCCGGGAGGGTGAGATGAGAAAAAAGAGGAGCGGTCCAGGAAAAGTTTAACTTTCTATGTTTAAGGAATAACAATAAAAATGATCTGAGTGGTACAAAGTCAATAAAGAAAATACTTAAAACACTTTGCAGGGTGAAGCCTAAACACAATCAGAAAGAACAGGAACAGAAAGCCCTGATTCTCCTCAGAATTGATCTTTTATACATTTCACACTTCCTGTCTAACCCCTCCCATTGCTCATATAGCTTAATGTATAGAATGTGTTTCCTTTTTTTGGTATTTCAAACATTACACCCTGCTTCTGAGTCTTTCTGGAAATTAGCATAAAGTGCTGACACAGTGAGCGACAGTTAGATTGCTCTTTGATCGTCTCTATACGTTGAGGGACCTCAGGAAGCTCACAAGGCCACACAGGAGATCTAGTACAACATACACTGTATAGTAAAATAATTAAAATCTTAAATGCAAAGGTATAAGGTAAAATGTAAGATAATAAAACAAGATGATTAAATCAGAAAGTGTAAAAAATATAAAAAATGATATAAATGCTTTAATTCAAAAAGAGTATGATCTAAAATTTAGTAAAATATAACATTTGATAATTTGTTTAACCAAAGAGTATAATGTCAAAATGCAAACTTAAATCAAAAGTAAAGTATGACATCAAAAATGAGTTGCTCATAATAAAAAGTATAATATAAAAACCATAAAGAGTAAAAACTTAACCTTTGCTTCTGAATCATATAATGTAAAATGTAAAATATGCTCAAACAAATGCATATAAACTTAAATGAATAATCATATCAATGAATAAAAACACACACCAGTGATTCTGACACAGGAGTGGGTAAACATCTTTAAACATTTGAAAAGGCTTTGTAAAAGATAAGAAAAGAATACAGACTGTTAATATCACTACTATAACTATGAAAACTGAAAAGTAACATCATGGCTTTCCATGAAGCAATACTGGAATGTAAATCTACTGTTAAATGAATACAAGACTACATGAGAGTAATAACAACAATCGTAAATATAAACGAACATAATAGTATGCTAAACATTATAAAAAGCTTTAACTGCAAAAACACCATAAAACTGGAACTTATAAAGTATAAACTGGAAACATCGAAGGCCTATAAAACTTGTCTTGACTCACGCGGCTTGTGGGCGGCTTGACATGCTGTTTATAACACACAGTGAGCGTTGCTCCACCTGCAGCAGGACCTGCTCCACCTGCATCAGGACCTGCGTGCTCAAGAACACGAAGGTTGATCACAAAGCAAAATGCAGTCAATACTAGATGTGTTGATTTCAACTCAAATGAATACTTTCAGGGATCAGCTGAGATGGTGAGAGGTTAGCTGAAAGTTCACACTCTTTTTATCTCGCCTCCTTTAACACATGTAATGCACGACTTAGAGAGAGCAGTGATGTGTGATGACTCTCCTGTTTGTACGCCTATTTTTCCTGTGAAGAAAATTCGTGACACAGGTCAGCCAACCAAATGGCGTTTTGTCAGGATCTGCAAGCAGTAAATGCTGCAGTTCACACCCGTGCACCTATGGTTTCAAATCCTCACAGCATTTTGTCATTAATTCCAGCGGATGCTACACATTTTTCGGTTGTAGATTTGGCTCATGCTTTTTTCTCCATAACAGTACATAAAGACAGTCAATACTGGTTTGCTGTTACCTTTAACGGTAAAGGCTGGACTCGCTGTCCACAGGGATACTCCCAGAGTCCAGGCGTTTTTCACAGTGCACTGCCTAACAATTTGCAAGGCCTACATCTTCCCGGCGGATCCGTTTTGTTGGAACATGTAGATGATCTTATGATCTGTAGTCCACAAAATGCATGCAAATCTGACACCATTGTTTTGTTAAAACATCTGGCTCACAATGGCCACAAGGTTAGCCTGTCTAAATTACAATTAGCTCAAACAAGTGTAACATATCTGGGACATGTGATCACAGCAGAGGGCGAATCTCTCTCTGCTGAATGCATACAGGCCATACAGTCTGTACCTAAAACAAAAACAAAAAAACAGATGCTCAGCTAAACTTGATGCGGTTACAGCTGGGTTTCCTCTGTGCCTTCGTGCAGCAGCAGCAGAAAAGGCTGTGGTTGCATCAAGTGACATTGTGGGATACAGTGATCTCACGCTGTCACGCTACGTATCTCACGCTCATGGTTCCTCATGCAGTTTCTCACATTCTGCACTCACAGAAAATATCACATCTCTCTGCGCAGCGATGGTTAAGATATCATACAACTCTTCTTGATAGGCCAAATATCACAGTGATAAGGTGTACTGTACTTAATCCTGCTACTCTTTCACCCACTCCAGCAGATGGTGAACCTCATGACTGTGTTGTTTCAATTAATCAAGTGTGCAGGCCCAGACCTGGCCTCACTGTGTCTCCTCTCCCTAATGCAGACATGGAACTGTTTGTGGACGGATCGGCTTCTCGCTCTCCAGACACTGGTGAAGTATTGGTGGGCTTCGCTGTTGTTACTCAACATGAAACTTTGTTCAGTGGTAAATTACCTTCTCAATTCTCTGCACAAGCTGCAGAATTGGTGGCTCTCACTGAAGACTGTAAACTGGCTGAAGGCAAAACTGTGAACATTTACACTGACTCACGCTACGCTTTTGGTGTAGTACATGATTTTGGGGCACTTTGGAAACACAGAGGTTTCCTCACATCATCTGGTAAAGTGTTCCAAGTGTTGCTATCCACTGAAACAGTTGTAAAGGTCGCAGGAAAGGCTGCTTGGGTCCACGCCAGCCATTGTAAACATTGTGACGCGGGGCCCAGACCAGCTGACCAATGCACACAACACATCTAAGTCACCACAACGCGCTGAGGACTCTACAGGAGTGTGCTCCTAAGGTGACCAACACAACAACTTCGCAACAACCGAGCGAGGGGTGAAACAGCGCCCTCCTCCAACAAGTAGCGTGCCAAACTACCAACAAGTGCCTCTGAAACCGTGTTGAGGCTTAAATCCTCACCTGAGGGTTGCGTTTAGAGCTCTGCTCGTCCCCGTAGCTTCTCAAACTGCAAGAAAACTGTGCTCTTTGGGTGTGGAGGAGAGTGGCTTCACTGGTGAACGATGGTGCCACCGGCTGACAGACATGGCACCCCTTCAGGCAAACAGGATGCGGCCTGTGGGGTGGCCTGGTCGTGTTGTGATCCCCATCATCATTACGCATGTGCAGTCAGGAAGCCACATAAATTGTACAGCCAGCCAGGCTGGTAATTGCACATACATCCCCAATAACACGTCACCACATGGTTCATTCACAAAGGCACTGACCGGACTAGAGACACTTGCTAAGGAACTGAAAGAAAGTGCTGGAACAGACACATGGATGATGGACTGGTTTTATTCAGTGTTTGGGAAATGGAAATCACTCATTCTGTCTGTGATGTCTGCACTAATTGTCATTCTGATGTTGTTTGCCCTGTTAGGATGTTGCATTATTCCTTGTATCAGAGATCTCATTGTCAGATGCATTGACAAGTCAATGCATCTGACAATGAGCAGCTGGGTCAGGTGAGCAAGCCTGCCCAGACTGGAAACCCCCTTTTCTGTGTTGCAGGTTAGACAGTCACAGTGATGACAAAGACAACTCTGAAAGTTTTTGTTAAACTGTTCCTCTTCCCCACTAAAATGTTCTACAAAAACAGAGAAGTAGAATTATAGAAGTAAAAGAGTTTCTATTTGTCAGCTAATGATGCCATTGCTTAAACATGAAATGTGTGCATTCATTGATGTCATGACAAATTTTATATATATAAATATATATACTTTGTGGCCATAGAATGGCGAAAGGGGGAATTGTAAGGGCAAAATGTATCATGTATTATTTTGCATGGTATGTAGTGTTTAGTGCTTTATGGAATTTGTTATTTTCCTGTGTGATAATTTCATCTAACACATTGGTATTTTGGTAGATTTGATTCTGAACAACAGTCTGCTCTGTGTCCTTCGAGGGCGACAGTCTGTCTTGTATTGATGCTTGGATGATGTCTGTTAGAGTACGAGACAGATGCTTAGGCCAAGGCCCGACAGTATTATATCTCCTGCCTGGTTGTTTTCATGCTGTGACTTCTCTCTTATTTACTTATTTTTACTTATTTTATTTTTGCTCCTTATTTGTTACTTTTTATTCTTCTGCTTAATTAAATCTTCAACTGTTTGTTGAACCAGATCCACACGTCCATGTTGAGCTGAAACAGTCGTCGACTGACAGAAAATTAGTTGGCAACTTTTTAGCCAATTAATCATATTTATCAATTAATCTTTTCATTTTTTTAAGCAAAAAAAGGCTCCAGCTTCTCAAACGTGAGAATGTTCTGCTCTTCATTGTGATATATGATTCTTAAATGAACATCTTTGGGTTTTGGACTTTTGGTTGGATTAAATAAGATAAGATTTGAAGACGTCACTTAGGGCTCTAGGAAATTATAACAAATTTCACCATTTTCTGACATTTTAAAGACAAAATAATTCATTGATTAATCTTGAAAATAATCAGCAGATACATAATGAAAATGTTCGTTAGTTACAGCCCTACGTCCACAATTGCTGCCATTTTTGTCTCCATTTTTCGGGCTCTGGCACAGAAAGATGACATGAGTGTTCTTAGTCAGCCTACGACGCTCTGATTGGCTCGGATGTTTTTCTTATATTTCAAGCTAAACTCCAGATTGTGTTTGTGTGAATGTATTAACTGTTAGACATTAAACCAAAGCTACAAACCAACAGGAAACGCTTCAGTACATGAAGAGGTAGTCTGGAACAGAAAACTTTTAGTGGCACACAATGACTTATAATCAGGTTTCACTTTGCACTTTGAATACATGTGAGGTTTTGAACATTTAAGTGTTTAATTTGTATTTGTTTACCTGCATAAATATCCAAAATTTGTCTTTTGTAATGTCACGTCCAACCTGATAACTCTTTAGGTCTTTTAGTTAAGGCTCTGGTATCCAGTATTCTCAGTCGGTACCACCAGGTGGTCTTCAAGTCTTCTGGAGGTCTTCCTCATCTACACACCAAGTATGGACACTATAAAGTACACACTAAGTATGATCACTAAAGTACACACTAAGTATGAAAACTAAAGTACACACCAAATATGGACATTATAAAGTACACACCAAGTATTGACACTATAAAGTACACACTATGGACACTATGAAGTACACATTGAGTATGGACACTATAAAGTACACACTATGAACACTATAAAGTATACACAAAGTATGAACACTAAAGTACACACCAAGTATTGACACTATAAAGTGCACACCAAATATGAACACTATAAAGTATACACCAAGTATGGACACTATAAAGTATACACCAAGTATGGACACTATAAAGTACACACCAAGTATGGACACTGTAAAGTACACACCAAGTATTGACACTATAAAGTGCACACCAAATATGAACACTATAAAGTATACACCAAATATGAACACTATAAAGTATACACCAAGTATGGACACTGTAAAGTACACACCAAGTATGAACACTATAAAGTACACACTAAGTATGAACACTAAAGTACACACTAAGTATGAACAATAAAGTACACACTAAGTATGAACACTAAAGTACACACTAAGTATGGACACTATAAAGTACACACTAAGTATGAACAATAAAGTACACACTAAGTATGAACACTATAAAGTACACACTAAGTATGGACACTATATAAAGTACACACTAAGTATGGACACTATATAAAGTACACACTAAGTATGGACACTATATAAAGTACACACCAAGTATGAACACTATAAAGTACACACTAAATATGAACACTAAAGTACACACTAAGTATGGACACTAAAGTACACACTAAGTATGGACACTATATAAAGTACACACTAAGTATGAACAATAAAGTACACACTAAGTATGGACACTATAAATGAATGGGAACTATAGATCTGCAGAAAATGTATCTGCAACTTAAAAAAATGTTGATTTATAATTTTATTCATTTTTTAAATGATTATTACTCTATTATTATTATTACTTTATATTTTTTTAACAACCAGCAACATAATAGACGGTAACAGACAAAACATAGCACACAAACAAGGAAAAAGAAGGAAAAAGTAATTTTTTAAGCTAATTTGCATTTAATTTATATTTAAAAACAAATAAAATAGATAAATATGTATGAATGTATGAAGTGAAACAAAATCCCAATTCAGTTTGTGTGCCAGGGGAGGAAACTGTCATTATTGGGCCTTTTTCCCCTTAAATTTCTGAATAATAAACTGCTGCTTCAAATCTAACCGATAACTTATTGATTATATAATCAAACCCACTGGTGACACCTAGTGGCAACAAGACGTTGCTGTGTGTGTTCACTGTTTACTGAGTCTGCCGCGCGTCAACACTGGAAAATCACAAATAATAAATAAATCATATATATTAAATAAAATCACTCAGTTTATATACATCTTATAATCTATGCTATATTACTGTACTATACTATATATTATCTTATACTTTATATTAATACATTTAACCTTAGATTTTATATACCATACTATATTATACTGTACTATACTGTTTTATTACATTATATTTCTGTATTAATACACACAAACACTGAGTATTATTACTTAATCCTGTAATATATTATTCTGGTGATTGCTGTTGTAGTAAATCATGTTACTTCACTTGAGACAGTACTACAGTATTAGTTCAAGTTGTGTGTATTTTTATTGCTTGCCTTGTAATTTAGACTTTAATTGCTCTTGTATAGTTTCTATTTTTATTTTATATACTTCTAATTATTTCTTCACTTTACTTTTATCTGGACTTTTTTCTGTCCCCTCTGAGGATCAGTAAAGGTTCAATTGATCTGATCTCTTTACTTGACCCACAATGCAACACACAGCAGTTAAAGCAGCTTCTCACAGCTGATTAAAACATAATTATTGTGGACAGTGAAGCTCATTTATTGATTATCTCTCTCCATCCATCTAATTATTTATTTTAATGTGGACAGCTCACTCGTTACCTTTTTTTATTTAATTTTAAGTGTTTGTGTTATTTTGTCTTTCTTAAAAACTGTGTCTTTCCTCTTGATGTGATGAAACAGGAAAATAAAATAGTTTTCAGTTTGATCCATCGTCACAGGCTCTGCATCATCACTGGTTATTTTACAGTAAATAATAAGGAGACAGTGTTTGATTGTCAGATGTTTCATGTTGAGACTGAAGAGCCGCCTGACTGTCTGACTTCCTGTTTCTGTGTTTGACGCCGTTTGACCACGAAGGCTAACAGCATGCTAACAGCATGCTAACAACAAAAGTCTCCATCGTAGAAGAAGCGCTGGTAAAGTTCTTGTGGGTTTTACCTTCGAGGAACGTGCTGTTGAGGTGATTCAGCGGGCGACTCAGGTGACGGAGGAGATTTCTAGGACAGAATGCAGTAATACATCAGCAGGGAGGAACAACACATTTCACCTTCTGAGATGTGAAAAAATGGGATTTCAACAGTGTCAAAACTTAATCTCATCAATTTAAGGTTAAAAAGAAAATATGTTCAACAATGTCAGCAGGCACCTACATTTTCAGTTACTGAACCAGGGCGACGCTGTGCTCTGTAATATGAACCTGAACCTTTATTTATCTCTGCTGATTCTAGCTGACTTCTTTATATTGTCGTCTCTGTCGTCGAGGGCTTCAACATTGTTTTACCCCTTTATTCCCTGAGAGAATAACATTGCTGGCCATAATCTGAAGAGTTACTGCTATACTTTCTGTCTATTACATAACTGGAATAATAATAAACAATAAAGTATCGTCCCAAAACCTATTACTGTCAATAAAAATAAAACACTTTCCAGGAGAAAATAATCTTAGTAGTTAGTTAAAACTAAGCTCCACCTCAACCAACTGCATCAGTAAAATCCTGCTTTTACATTAATGCATGAGTAATAATAATCTAATGATATAATATTTAACAGTGCAGCAGTCTCAGGCTTCATTTTGACTTTTAATACTTTTGGTACATTTTCTTGATTATCAGTGCAAGACTTTTATTTGTGTTTTATGAGTATTTTACAGTGTGGTATTCATACTAATTAAGTAAAGTATCTGAATACTTCCCCCACCACTGATATTAATACACTTAAACAGTTTAACTGTGTGTTACTGTGTTTATGGTTTCACTTTTACAGCTTCTTTCACTTCTCATGTTGCAATGTTTAACAGTTGCTTGTGTCGCGCATGCTCAGTCGCGTTTAAAAACTCAGCCAATCCTGTACGAGCAACAGCACAGTCTGTTTTGCATCGAGCGCATACAAATAAACCAACTCAGAGCTACAGAGTTCATTCGTTGAAGAGAAATCACACGAAACTAACAATGCCAGATCCAGTGAAAGCACCGAAGAAGGGCTCCAAGAAAGCCGTCTCTAAGACCGTCGCCAAGACCGGCAAGAAGAAGAGAAAGACCAGGAGGGAGAGCTACGCCATCTACGTGTATAAGGTGCTGAAGCAGGTCCACCCCGACACCGGGATCTCCTCCAAGGCCATGCTGATCATGAACTCCTTTGTGAGCGACATCTTCGAGCGCATCGCCGGTGAGTCCTCCCGTCTGGCTCACTACAACAAGCGCTCCACCATCACCTCCAGGGAGATCCAGACCGCCGTCCGCCTGCTGCTGCCCGGGGAGCTGGCCAAGCACGCCGTGTCTGAGGGCACCAAGGCCGTGACCAAGTACACCAGCTCCAAGTNAACCCGCTGTTCATCCCAACAACACAAAGGCTCTTTTAAGAGCCACCCACCACTTCAACTAAGGGTTCAATTCCTGCAGATCACTGTTAATACAAATTTACTGTCTTATTCAGATATTAACGTTTACACTCTATTTTTTCATTAACCTACAATACATAAATGGCGTGTCTGAGAGTTTAATTAAACTTCACTGAAAATCATCATGAACAAACATGATTGTTTATTTTTTTTAATCCATTTTAAAAAAGGATACTATTGTGTGAATAAATACTACTTTACACATGAAATCTGTGTTACATATATGAACGTAACCTTTTAATTAATGTGTCGGTCACATTTTAAAAATGCTTGACTTTAATCCAAGACTTCTGCTTGACAGGTGTCAGATTAATGATGCCAATGTTCCGGTTTAACAGGTGACGTTCCCGTGCCTGAGTTGGGTGTGTCGTGGCTTTTCAGGACCCATTGTTGGCTAACCAGGAAATAAACATTCTGGTTACTTTGCTTTTTTTTTTTGTTTTGTTTTTCCTTTTAAGACTCGGATCACCACACAGAACTTGTCACTCACAGAGAGACTGTTGTTATCGTCAGTCTTTTTTTTGTTTTTGTTTTTTCCTCTTCTCTCGGCAGATAAAGAGGAAAAGCAAAAGAACAAAATACAAATCTTTTTTTTTATTCAAATAGAAATTTAAAAAGGAATATTTGATTAATCAAATGTCAAAACTTTACCTTGTACACCCACCCATCCAAAAGGAGGATAGAA
>LKNJ01008189.1:0-16051 GCA_002120245.1 Maccullochella peelii | reverse complement strand
TGAGTGGTAGGATGCCCTGGTAGCATATGACAAGAAGACTGACATGAACGTGTGATGTGTGTGTGTGTGTGTGTGTGTGTGTGAACATTTTTATTGATTTGCTATAGTAGAATAGTAGAATAATATAATTATAATTTAATTTATTATTGCCTGCTTTAACCAGAGCGCTTTGTGATGACATGGCAATATCTCATTGGTTGACGGGAGGGGCGCTTTGTGATGACGTGGCAATATCTCATTGGTTGAGGGGCGGAGCTAGGGCAGGGGCTTAGGAGGCGGGACATCGTGACGTGGCACTCTCTGATTGGATGACCTTTCACCTAGAACTGTCAGATTTGACTTTGACGAGAAGGTAACCCTATATCTCTCTCTGAGGTTATGACGGTTTGTTGTAATGATGTTGGTGAAATAGGAGGACCTGGCTTCTTTTGCTGCGTTTTGATAAGTGGACATTAGTTCTTTCAGAATTTGATAAGACACCACCAGACCGTCCTTTTTCCATTTCCTTTCTGCTTGTATGCATTTTCTCTTTATTTCTCTAGTGTTGTTATTTAGCCAAGGCGTGCTGCGAATTGGTTTGACTTTCCTGATTTTTGCAGGTCTATGGTATCAAGTACTTTAAATTTTACACTTTACATGTATTCTTGAAGTTATTTAGTAAATCATCCATAGACATATTTGGTTTCTGGTCATTGCCGTGTGTAGATGCAGTGGTGAAGGCCTTATGAAAGCTGTCAGCAGAGTTGGTATTGAGGACACGAGTAGAAACATAAGTAGACACGGTGGAGGTGGGAGGAGGGTCTTAAAAAATAATAACTTTGTGGTCAGAAACACATAACCTAGCCTCACAGAGATCAATACTTTCCAGAATACAACCAGAGGAGAGAACAATGTCCGGGGTGTGTCTCTTTGAGTGAGTGGGACCCTCAACTGATTGAGTCAGATTAAAAGAGGAACCAGAGGGGCAGTATACATCAAGACTCAAAGCGAGGTATGATAAAAGCTAAAAGATCAGAGAATTCCTGAATAAAACCAAAGTTAGGTTTTGGGGGTCTGTAGATTAAAACACAAAGTAAAGGGGCCTTGCCATTTATCATAAGACCAAGTGATTCAAATGAAGAAATGTTTCCCTACTACTACTACTACTACTACTACTACTACTACTACTGCCCCTACCACTACTGATTGTAGTCGTACTAATAGAAATGCTTCCACTGCTATTGCTGCTTATTACTGCTAATACATTCCCTTTTTCTAAGGGGGATGTGACATTTTGGCATAACTTTTCATGAAGTTACTTAAAATGGAAATAATCAAGTACAAGTACCTCAAAGCTGTATTTTTGGACTGTACTTGAGTAAATGTACTTGGTTACTTTTGCTACCACTTACTAGAATACTAGTAGCAGCAGAATTAGTAACAACTGCGACTACTACTTCTGCTGTTACTACGGCTACCACCACTACAACTACTACTACTACTACTATTACTGCTGCTACCAGTGCTATTGCTGGTACTATACTACTGTTACTACTTTTGCTACTACAACAGTCTTTACCACTACAACTGCTATTACTACTGCTGATGCTAGTACAACCACTCCTACAGCTGTTACTAGTAGGACTACTAATGCCATTGCTATATTACTACTGCAACAGCTATTGCTGTTACTACTACAAATGCTATCACTGCTACTGCTGCTTCTACTCCTCCTACTAGTACTGCCTCCATAATATTAAATATTGTTAGTTCATTACAAATGGGAATCAAGAATGAAATGTGATGGATTTAACTTCCTTATAAATATTCCTTACATTTGATTCCCTTTTTTTGGACATTTAAGATGTTACTGCCCAATACATCAACATAAATCCACTTAACATGTTGTTATCTAGGTGTATGTGTGCTTGATGAGCAATGTGTGTGAATTTAATGGGGCTTCATTATAGTAGGAAACTGTGTGCATGTAACATTGTTTCTTCCAAAAACTGCGAAATTATGCAGCAGACCTTGCAGCTGGGACTCTGCATGGATGACCTGTACTTCACTTATTTTTCCACATGGTGGGGCAGTCACCACAGCTATCAGAAAAATAACACACGTATCCTTCATTCACATTTTTATAATTTAATGTTCCAGCACAAACTTTAAAAAACAGTTCTTTGTCATTTTTAATTACATTGCATCTGTTGTATGTGGGTTGAATGGTATATAAAACCAGTCTTCCAAGGCAGTGGATATCCTTCCTCGAAGAAATCTTTAATGTTTGTATAATATTTCTGTAGTCTTGTGAGTTTATAGTGACCTTATCTCATATGGCATCACCACATTCATGCCCTTATTGTTTTTCTGTGAAATCTACAACCTTCAAAACCCAGTCCTAAACTGTCTCTGTAGATCTGTTTTCGGGGCTTGACCTGTACATTCACATGTCGTGCTTCAGGTGTCTCTCTGAGGAGGTTATTTTGTCATTCGTCACCTGCTGTAAACCGTGAGCTTCGCCCTCCGGAGCTTTGAGCGCACCGGCGCTCTCCATCTTCCCTCTGCCGTTGAGGATGTGATGTGCCAGAAAAACCACCAACACGATAAAAAAGACAGTGCACACGATTATCCCTACAAGACCCCCTACTGTCACCGCTGAGGGCTGCCTTGTTGGATCTGGATATTGCACAGATGGTGTTGTGGGGATGTTTGGAGTCGTGGCCGCTGTAGAGCGCTCCAACCCTCCATCATCCTCGTTTTTTACGCACCTGAATTGGTCAACTAGTGTATATCCTGGAGAGCATGAGCACACATAGCTGCCGAATGTGTTTTTACAACCTTGATCGCATTGCATGTCAAAGCACTCGTCCATGTCAATGCAAACAGTATCGTGCTCCCTTTCCTCTGATATATAACCCTCAGGGCAGTAGCACTGGAACTTGTCATTCGGGTCGCACTCGGCGGCGCATTCCTCCTTCCCGCAGTGGAGTTCACACTTAGTCGGTGCCTTTGGGTCCGCTTCAAATCCTTCATAACAAGAGCACTGGTAGCTACCAGGAGTGTTGGTACACTTGTGCTCACACGGAGCAGACACGCACTCGTTCACGTCGACGCACAGGCCGCCAGTCAGCTTGTATCCAGCCTTGCAAACGCACTGAAACCCGCCGACAGTGTCGATGCACATGGAGTTCTCCCCGGGACACTGCCGCTTGTCCGCGCAGTCTTTGAAGACCACGCACGACCTGCCGTCCTGCGCCAGCTTAAAGCCGTGGTCGCATATGCACGTGTGTGAGTCTCCGCTCTTGAAGCAGCCGTGCGCGCAGCGCAGGGACAAGCACGGGTCTTCTGGGACCACTTCGCATGTGACTTCATTTGCAGGGTTGACGGTGTGTCCCGGCGGGCAGTAGCAGGAGGGAACATGTTTGGGGTCAACTGCGCATTTGTGCTCACACCCACCTTCTTGTATCTCGCAGGTCCAGGGCGCCTGCAGCCACTGTTTGGAGAAACAGAGGTATTTAGTCTCAGTTGGCATCCGGATAGCGGTGCTTCCAGGGGGCAAAGACAGCACATCCTCGCCCCCAAACCTCATGGGGGTCCTGTAGGTGACAGACTCGCCCTCTGCAACCGCTAGACTTTTGCACGGGTCACTGAAAGTGTACTCACAGAGAAACCCGGCCGCATGTTCGCCGCATGGTTCCTGGATCCATTTAAACTCGTCATCTTTGGAAACTGAGACGCAGCGATGAGAAGAGCAGCTGCTGTCAAAACTTGGCGCCCAGTTGAAGAAGTCACTTTCGCTGTCTTTGGTCACCCACTGGAAGCCTTTCAGCTTAGCAGCGGCGTCTGGACAGCCGTTCGCTTGATGTAAACCGATCCAGAACCGCCCCGTAAAGTTCCCCAACAAGATCAAAAGAATATCATGGGACACAGACGAACGCACTGTCATTAAGTGGCCACTTAGTTCTTCGCATTGATTCTGCGCGGTTATGAAATCGCTGGGATCTTGGAACACAGTGAAACACTGGGTCTCGATGCAGTATCCGCTATTCGGCTCTATACCGCCGGCTCTTCCCATCAGGGAAGTCAACACGAAGACAAACAGTCCCTTAACATCCTTCATGTTTGACCCTCGGTTGTGTCCGTTCAAGTTCTTGCGCGTTCCAGCAGTCTATAGGCGTGTTTGTTTGAGAAAATGCTTTGCTCGCATTTATAACCCCCCAACTCCATGTTTGTGCCCCGGCGAAGGAAGGAAGTCTGAGTCCCACTAATTTTCCCATCACAGACTTTCTCCTCGGCATGGCGGACCACATCCCCAATTACGCACGGCTTTTACGCACTTACGCACAGAAGCCGCGCGCACGCAAGGGGGAATCTACCCGACGCCCCCTATTTGCAGTAGCCCCTCCCCACTCCACTCTACACAAAATGTCTCGTGGTCAGACTTTAAATCCAGTGTTCCTTGAAGCGAGGTTACAATTGTGACATAATTACACGTTTCCAACACACTTGTTTTAGACATTTTCTGAACATGACCGTCATTATATCTCAAAGCAAGGCAGAATATGAAAGATGGTAAGACAATGAAACTCTTAAAATATGTTGATTTTCATCTGAGAAAAGAGGTAAGCAGTGAAATGCAGATATACAGCGTTATATATATATATATCATTATATCTCAAAGCAAGGCAGAATATGAAAGATGGTAAGACAATGAAACTCTTAAAATATGTTGATTTTCATCTGAGAAAAGAGGTAAGCAGTGAAATGCAGATATACAGCGTTATATATATATATATATATATATATATATATAAAAATATCGCTTGTTTTGAGAAAAATAAGATACAGTAAATGTATCTAATTGTAAATATAAATATGTTCTATCACACTGACTCCCTGTATGTGGACTGCAACCAATTCTATGTAATGTACACTATGTGATATGGTATAAGGTTTACAGACACTCAAGTCCTCACTGCATCTATAATTTTGGTGTTCATGCTCATTCCAGTGTTGCCCTTACTACAAAGTTGCTCTGAATACAGCAGCTAAGTGTCTATAATAGTATAAATATAGTGGTATAAATGTAAATATATATATGAGTGTTTGTGAGTCTCACACCACCTATGCAGTTTGAGTGCAAAGTTAACATTAGCCAGCTGAGAAAGAGGAACAGAAAAGTAATTTAAACAAAACATTTACATTGATTTCTTTCATGGAATGCATCAAAGCGCAATGCACCTAAGGATTAAAAAAGATCAAATAAAAAACAATTAAAAAAACTTGATATATACTTAATAAAAAACACAACACAACCCTTATCGCCAACTTTTAGCCTTTTAATTTATGGTTCAATAGTGACATATTCACCAATAAAAAAATCAAGCACTGCAACAAGTGAAAGCTCGCAATAAGCCTGGTATACAGACATATAATGGCTAGGCGTATCACAACAAGGTGCAAATGTTTTTTCGTGTATGTAGATCATAGCAGCACAGTTTTACATTCATGGTTAGTTGATCTCTCTGAGCCTGCAGCACAGCGTCTGTGGCTCCAAGAGTAGTCACTTACAGTAAAGTTAAGAACATCCGACCTCATGTCAGTATAGCACGTCAGGATTATTGGTGAATATGTTCTGAAGCGCATAAGCCAACTGAATTGTAGCTGTTTTATTTAATATTATTTGCAGTACATACAGAACAATGTCTTAGAATGAAATGTTGCCCTGCTCATGACTCAGTGTTCAGATAGAACAGAATGTGGACTTTTTCTCCCAAGTATGCACCCAGAAAAACCAATATATTTAAGTTTACAAATAAACTACACATTGGACATTTCAGAATGTAGATTTGTCATTTTGGAATGAAACCCTGTCGGGTATATGCATGTGAAAATGGTCCATAAAGCCTGAACACACGCTGCCATCAGTTAATATGCATCAAAAACCATTCCTGTAGCAACCGATACATCCCAAAACAAATAGTGGTCCACTTCAAAACTAGATGTATCTGTCTCATATGTCATAAACCATGTAACACATTTCATTAGCAAACATCAGTCACAGTGAGTCATTTGTGTAACACGCAAAAACACTATCAAATAATGTGCTTTTGACTAAAGAGAACTTTACTTTGGATCCTTTTATGGTTTCAAAAATTAACCATAAAGATTTAACTTAACCCCCAGTATATATTACAACCAATATGTGGAATGTTACTTGCGATTATTACTTGCGCTATGTGGAATGAAAATGTCAAGACCAGGGTACATTTTGTTTTCCTTTTTACGTTAAAGAACCTAACTGTGCAGTCAGGAGTAAATACAGTATAATTAGACAGCAACAAAGTGCAATCAAACACACAACTGGTTCTGTAATGAGAGAATCGTGTCATTCATGACACTGCCAAATTGTTTTAGGAAACTGCACAATTAGAAAAAGTGACCATACCAACGTTTTAGTACCATTACTATTAGACTTTTTTCCCCCGTCAGTGTAACAGCATCTTATTTGTTATATATAACTCCAAAAATTGGCCAAATTGATACATACTTTTCCATTTCTGCAACAAAAAGGTTAATAACTATTTTACTGAATTTGAAGATGTGAATTAAAATAACAATTCAATATAGAAATCTATTATACTTAAGCATTAAGCTGTTTTCCTATAAAGTCCCATATCTTCATTTTATGTGCATCCACTGCTATGATGTATACTATGACTTTACAGTATGTGATTGATTGCAGCTTTAAAGGATAAATAAACAGCTTCCCATTAACACTGCATACGGATAACTGTGAGAAGGCCCCATGCTGTATGTTTGACGTCTCTGAGGGAAGGACACAGCGAAGAGAAGCATACTTCCTCATAGGTGTGATTAAGGTGTTTGCGAGTCGTTCTTGAACTGTTTGTCGAAGGATAACCTCTTATATGTCTCTGTGGTCACCTGCTGCAGGTAGAAAATGTCGATATCTGGGTGTTTGAAGGAGGAAAGCTCAAATCTGCCGCAACGTTTGACCACGTTTCGGATCAAGAAAAACAGCAGCGTCACACCCAGCGCCACGAACACGGCGATACCCAGGACGCTGCCGGTCTTGATGTAAGAGGGCACTGTGGCTGGGTGAGCGCTGACTGGTGTGGGGTACGGAGAAGTTGAGCCTGATCCACCATCCTCCTCCCCTTTGATGGGTATACACATGTACTCATCGTGCAGCTTGAACCCCTCACGGCACAAACATCTGTAACCACCGAATATGTTTTCACACTTGTGATCACACTGCTTCTCAATCTCACATTCATCTATGTCAGTGCAAAAGTAGGTGCTGTTAATTATGTCTTGAATGTAGCCCTCAGGGCAGAAACACTGAAGCGTGTCCTTCTTGTCATTCTCAGGGTTTGGGATGCATTTGGTTGGACAGTCTCTCTCGTTGCAGTGCTGCTCACACTTGGTGGGGTCTTTGGCCGACACCCTGAACCCATTCCGGCACACACACTCATAAACCCCATTGAATTTCTCACAAAGCATGTGCTCACACTTTTCACAGATTGCAACGTCCACACACACGCCATCCTCCTCAAGGAAGCCATCTTTGCACCTGCACTCAAACCCTCCCTGGGTGTTCTCACACTCCTCATCCTCACCTGTGCAGGGGTCCTCCTCTTTACACTCATCCACGTCTACGCAGCGCTCCCTGTCCTGCGACAGCCTGTAGCCTTTGCTGCACTTGCACACATACCTGCCGCCCTCCAGTTGACACCCTTGCTTGCAGTCGGTGCACGGATCTGTGGTGCAGGTGATGTTGTTGGGATGGAGAGTTTGTCCGCCGGGACAGGTGCAGCTTTGCGTTGTAGAATCGCAGTTGTCCTCACAGCCGCCCTTAAGCACTTCACAGCTCCAGGGAGCTCGCACCCAACTGCTCGAGAAACACACATGTTTGGAGTCCGGATATTTACCGCCAGCCTTTCCCGCTACAGCGATGATTCCTTGCGGAAACCTTTCCAAATCGTTCACCTCGAAGCCCGTATGCGCCATGTACTTCACCTGTGCGCCCCGGTCTGCCTGCAAGCCACTGCAAGTCTCCGAGAATGTATATTGGCACAGAAATCCGTTCAGGTTTTTACGGCACGGCTCCCACAACACCGTGACGATCCGTCCCATCGACACGGAGATGGAGGAGCAGTTTTTGATACCTGCCGCAGCTTCCTCTGTTGTCCTGCCGGTGCTGGGCAGCTCCAGCCAGTAGTTACCGCTGAGCCCGCTGGGTAGACTCCTCAATATCTTCTCTATTTGTTCCGGGCTAAACACGGATAACTGCCCATTCAAGTCGCTGCAGCTTTTCTGTGCGCCTGGGAAGTCCTCGGGCTTCTGGAAAAGCGCAAAACATTGATTCCCGGTGCAATGTCCGCGCTTAGAGAGGACCGTTTCCTTCAGCCCGCAGAGGAAAACCACACAAATAAGCAGTGCGTTTGTTGTAGGAATCATGATGTCGATGTTAGAAAAGCTGCCGGTGGTGGTATAAACCTCTGTGTTCGACGATCCGAAGGTGATACAGCGACTGAAAACTGAACATAGTCCCCATTTATAAAAGCCTCCAACTGTTTTTTTTTTTTTGTCAGACCAAGCAAGGAAGGAAGTTCCGTCCTGGCCAGCGGTTTAAGCCCCGGTCTGATTGCTCAACCCCCACGCTGTCCAAAAGCCTTAGTATCTCAAAGACACTGGCCCATCAAAACACGCAAACACACGCACACACACACGCGCTCGTGGGGCACATGCACTTTTAATAAGAGAAGAGTGAACTAAATCCCATAAACCTCCCGCAGGAGTTACTCTTCCCATTCTCCATTTAGATGATATTCTTGTTAAAGTCTCATGGGAAGAGAGACCTCTGCCAAAAATCCAACTCTCACAAAAAGGTTACACATATATAATCTTTATTACTGTTGTTTGGCATGTCCTTAAGATATAATTAATAGTCTGTCAAAAAAATATGTTATAATAATTGAGTGTAAAATGTTCTATAACGTCACTAGTTGACATTAAATATTTCATATTTAAAAAGTTAAGAAACTCCTTCTCTTGATAAACCAAATCAGTTTTCAGAGGCACAACCCAGTTTAGTAGCCTATTTTCCTGTGGTCAAATAATGTGTGTCAAGGGTTGGGCATTTCCAAGGGGGCTCCAAACAGTTTCAGGAGAGGCTTAGTGAATGGAAGTGAAAACATATATGTAATATGTTTTCACTTCCATTCACTAAGCCTAGTTAACAAAGAGAGAGTTCAGAGATACTGTCATTTGGGAATTTGACTGTTTTTCCTAGAGCCAGAAACTAATGCCTATTGCCCAGGGACAGACCTTTTTTATGTATTTGGTGCAGTCTGAAGTTATGTCAAACATCAGTATTAGGCTATCTTTAGACTTAGTTTAGTTTTGAGCGAGTGGTACATATTTCCAATTTGTGCTGTTTTATATTTTCACTTCAGATCCACTAGTTTCTACTTACTTTACAGATGCATGTGATCAAATTACAAAATATGATATTATCATATTTTAAACTATAGGCTACTTAACAATAGCCTCTACAATATGAATGTGTTAGATTTTGCAGCATCCAATTCATAACAAAGTTATCTCAGGGCACTTTTTCATAAAGAGCAGGTCTAGACCGACTCTTTATGTTTACAGAGACCCAACAATTCCCACCATGAGCAGCACTAGGCGACAGTGGCAAGGAAAAACTCCGCTTTAACAGGCAGAAACCTCGAGCAGAACCAGAACCAGAACCAGGCTCTGGGTGGGCGGTCATCTGCCTCAACCGGTTGGGTTGAGAGAGAGAGAGAGAGAGAGAGCGAGAGAGCAGGAGGAAAGAGAACATACAGTAGTACAGCACAGTACAATTCAACATACAGATGTAAAGTAATAGCAGTGCTAATGGTATTGATGTTAATATTAATAAAAATAATACTAATAGCAATATTATAATAGTAATACTAATAACCATCTAACCATCTAACCACCACTAATATCCAGACCAGATACAGCTTTAAAATGCTGCTTGCATGTCGTCCTTCAATAAATCAACATGTTAAAAGGGAAAGTTCATCAGAGTTATTTGAAAAAATTGTAACTTAAAGCTGCACCAATCAATATTTTTACATTAACAATGGATCAAATTACTATGTGTAATGTGAAAGGGGTCACTCATAATGAAAAACCCACAGAGAATTATCACCCAACTCTGCAGTTCCCCTCAGCTCTACCGAGCATTTTAGTGTCTTTAAGGTAATTGTTTTGGTTTTACAGCCTGCAACTCTACTGTTTTGGTTCAGTCTCGCCAATCTCATGAACTTTGTTTCCAGCAGCTAATTTTTTTAGCAAAAAATCTCTAATAAACCAACTGTACACTTCCTTTAAAATTTTCCAGGNACAGTACAGTTCTACATACAGATGTAAAGTAATAGTAGTGGTAATGGTATTGATGTTAATATTAATAAAATAATACTAATAGCAATATAATAATAGTAATAGCAATAAAAAGAGCAATAACAATAATAGCAGCAGTGGCTGTTGAGCAGGAAAACAGGGGCAGCAGGTGGCCTGCAACCACAGATCCAGACTCTGCAGCTCCGGNTTTACAGAGACCCAACAATTCCCACCATGAGCAGCACTAGGCGACAGTGGCAAGGAAAAACTCCGCTTTAACAGGCAGAAACCTCGAGCAGAACCAGAACCAGAACCAGGCTCTGGGTGGGCGGTCATCTGCCTCAACCGGTTGGGTTGAGAGAGAGAGAGAGAGAGAGAGCGAGAGAGCAGGAGGAAAGAGAACATACAGTAGTACAGCACAGTACAATTCAACATACAGATGTAAAGTAATAGCAGTGCTAATGGTATTGATGTTAATATTAATAAAAATAATACTAATAGCAATATTATAATAGTAATACTAATAACCATCTAACCATCTAACCACCACTAATATCCAGACCAGATACAGCTTTAAAATGCTGCTTGCATGTCGTCCTTCAATAAATCAACATGTTAAAAGGGAAAGTTCATCAGAGTTATTTGAAAAAATTGTAACTTAAAGCTGCACCAATCAATATTTTTACATTAACAATGGATCAAATTACTATGTGTAATGTGAAAGGGGTCACTCATAATGAAAAACCCACAGAGAATTATCACCCAACTCTGCAGTTCCCCTCAGCTCTACCGAGCATTTTAGTGTCTTTAAGGTAATTGTTTTGGTTTTACAGCCTGCAACTCTACTGTTTTGGTTCAGTCTCGCCAATCTCATGAACTTTGTTTCCAGCAGCTAATTTTTTTAGCAAAAAATCTCTAATAAACCAACTGTACACTTCCTTTAAAATTTTCCAGGACAAAATGACTAGCTGGTGAACACAATGGAGCACATTTGGCAGCTAAAGAGCCAGATATTTCCCTCAGGAGTTGGTAGAGACCAAAAACAGAGCTAAAATAAGAGTGAATATTCACTTACATTTGCCAGGTGGACAGAAACATGACTCCAAATGAATGCTGATCTTGCCTTGTGTCTAGCTAGCAACTTTATGAGGTGATAATGTGTCATCATTGTGTTTTCAGCTTGTTCTGCTGCCCCCAAGTGACAAAAAAGACAAATTAAACCTTAAAGAAGAAGTTTTCATTTTAATTGTGTATTTTTACGTTGTGCAAATTGGTTTACTTGCTGTAAGTAAAGAATGTGAATCCTCCAACACTGTGTGATTTTTGCCACGAGTGCCATGAACAAAATTTAAAATGTACTTAATGATAGAAACATTAACTAAGAAAAGCCCTTCCTCCAGAAAGAGACGCTGACTCATGGATTTGGAAGGCGGATGAACTTCCTTAAGGTACAATATTAACTTCAGAGGTAGAGACACAATTGTCTGACTTCTTATCAACCTAAATCAGTCATCATTCTAAAACTATTCAACGTCTTCTCTCAGATTAGTGGGGCTGGCAGAGGAGGAAGAGACCTGCCTTCTACTTTCCTCAGGGGGGAAAAGTGCTGGACTTTGAAGAGGAAGTAAGAACAAGAGAGCTGAACTCACTTCCTACAGCCACGTGGTACAGAAACAAAACATGACAAGAACTACATTACATAAACCTACATTCTCATTCCTTGAGCTGCTGAGTTTCCAGATAGAGTTTTGGTTGATTGGTTGGTAGATGTGAAGGAATGTGATCACATCTGACTGATTCCCTCCCAAAGTGACACAGTAGATGTAATGGGAGATGAACCACGTTTCAGTGCAGTAGAGTATAGAATCATAAGGAAATAATTATGTAAATGAGTATGAGCTGTAACCACATTTGTATTCAGAGACCTGAAAACTGACTCATCACTGTGATTACAGACATTTATGACACAGTGAAGAACTACCCAGATTTCACAGAGGTGGTAGCTCAATACTATTTCAGTGCCTCCTTATTTTCCTCATGAAAGGGGTGTGGTGGGATGGAATGGGGTGGAGGGGATGTGACAGGGGAGAACAGGGAGGGGAATCCTTTGTTTCTGTATAAACAACATAATCAGTGTTTTTTTTGAGTAGTGAACGTTCAATTTTAAGATTCTGACCTTTTCCAGGATGCCTAGCAGCGGGTGGCATGGATTCAGTCCAATACAGTGACACACACTTCTGTGTAATGTTAACATGCAGTCAGTTTGGCGATAAAAACAGGCTTGTCGGTCTCAGTAAATATTTTCTGTCTTTAATGCCTACACATACCCAGGGGAGCGATCAAGATGTGCCTGAAGATTGTTTTGTTTCTCCTGAATCAAAGTCTGTTCTTTCCAGTCATCACTTTCACTGTGTTTTCAGAGTAAAACCATGTGATGCAGTTATTTTGACAAGGTTGGTGTCAGTGCCACTAACAACATCCTCAGTACGGTCTTGTTTTTAATTCAATATTTGTGACATTGCTCCATATGTCTGTTTAAACTTGTTAAAGCAGCTTCACACTCAATGACCTGTGAAGGCCCTCCTAGTTTCCTGCTGCCTGTGAAAGATTATATATGGCCAACTGATGGCCAAATGTTAAGGTTGCGTCGTGTCAAATTCAACTTAGGTGAACTTTGACCTACAAATTTTCGCTGTTGACCAATAGCAACCTTTGAGGGGATGGAGAGCTACAGAGTCCAAAATGGGGGAAGCTATCGTAGCTTATTAGCTGTGTTGCACCATTCACTTTAAGTATTAAGCGCTCCACAAAAGAGCAATAGTTTGCAGACAGGAGTCGATGGTACAAATACGTCTTTTGAATAGATTGTATGGACTTATTGTCCCATTAGCGACTGAGCTAAGCTATGTTAAGCTTGTTAGATCAGAGAGCTTTATTTTCCCTCTTCAATACCTTTTCATTGAACGAAACGGGGTACAATGATGAACAAAATGCCAGGGAGAAGTAAACAGAACAGTAGAGAGAAAATAGAGAGAAACTCTGGGAGCCCAGCGCAGCTAGCTAGGTAACTGTTAGCCCACCAGGTGCAGCAGTTCACCATCTAGCCCTGTGAGTATATTCATTATGTCGTCAAGACTCTAGAACCAACTATTTTGCTAAGACGCATTTCACTGTATCACTTTATGGTGTGATCAGGCTTTAAGGCTTGGATGGACACAAGCTCTCTTACATGAATCATTAGAAACATGAGCAGCTGCTTTAGAAAAAAGTCAGGTATTTTTGATAAAAAAATCAAAGGCACAAGACTGTAATCATAAAAAACTTTAAGACAGAAGTCCACTGTTTGACTCCCAAGGAGCATTTCTGCAAGAAACATCCAATCACCAAGCTTGAAATTTGATTACCCACGCTGCCAGTTTTGGACGATTCCAGCAACTGGTGCTTTCTTGCAAACAGGAAGCATTCTGTCCACTTTGCTCTACTGGTTCAGTCAACGTGGTGGGTTGGCTGGGTTGATTTCCCAAAGACACTGTAGGACACCCATGTTACAGAACAATACCAGTGACAGTACCATCATACTTTGCATGGGTTTTAATGATATAGAATGTAATACAAATCATGAAATGTCTGAATAGTATTGTTTTAACACTAATGAGAAGTTAAATAGTAAGCATTTTACATCTGACCAGCTGAAACATATAAATAGCAAAAAGAATTATTCATATTCGTTCTTACATCTCAACATTAGAAGCTTAAATAAGCATCACGATGACTTAGTCTCGCTTTTGGCTAGTATAGGCTGTAGTTTTGATATAATTGGCTGCAGTGAAACTTGGCTTAATGATACATCATATGTGGATATTCTAAACCTTGATGGTTACAAGCTATATAACAGAAATAGGCTTGGCAGACCAGGTGGTGGAGTGTGTCTATATGTAAATTCAGGACACTCTGTAAATATTTGTGATGACCTCATTATTGAAGATGGCCACTCAGATTCTCTATTCATTGAGATAAATGTAAACATTGGTAACAACCTCATCGTCGGAGTGATTTATCGACCTCCAGACTCCGACTTTGATACTTTCAAGAACAAGCTGGATGAACTTTTATATTACATAAATAAAAATAATAAGAATTTTTGTATTCTTGGGGATTTTAACATTGATATCTCTAAAGAGGACAATGTTAAAAATTATTTCATAAATACTCTCCTCATCCTTTTTCCCCACCATAAATACATTTACTAGAGTAACGGAATCCTGTAGGTCATTTATTGATAACATCATTACAAATATTCAAAATGCTTGTATTGACTCAGGAGTAATACTTTCGGACAGACCATTTTCCCATAGTACTCTTTATTGATACTGATTGATACTACAACAAAAATTAAAGTCCTGAATTATAAAACCTTGCATCAACTATGTGAAAATCTGCGAGCCAAAACCTGGGATCCAGTTTATAACTGTAAAGATCCAGACACAGCATATAATGTTTTAACTGATGAAATAACTGACTCTATTGATCGCACCATACCTGAAAAAATCATTAAACGGGCTGCTGCAGGTCAGAAATTATGGCTTACTAGGGGTAATTTAAAATTCATCAATTAAAAAAACAAACTTTATAAGCGCTACATCAAAAATCCAAGTAATATGAATAAAGAATTATATACAAAGTACAGAAATAAGCTCACATGTGTAATACGAATGAGTAAGCGGAGACATTACACCGAGCTTATTAAAACTTCTCGGTGATCAAAAGCAATCCTGGAAGGTGCTCAATGAAGTCCTCAGCCGGGGTCACAAAACCACTGTGCTCCCTGACACCAATATCAAACACGATGCCAGAAACAACAGCAAAGATTTTGACTATACTGATCTTGCTATTAGTTTTAATAATCATTTTATCTCCATAGGAGGAAGTCTCTCTAATAAAATTAGTCAACCAGAGGGTGTTACTTTTAGACAATATCTTCAAGCCAACTATTTGAATTCACTGTTTTTGACGCCAGCTGATAGAAATGAAATTTTTAAAATCATTATGAATATGAAAAGCTCCCACACTGCTGGCGCAGATGATATTTGCTGCAAAATTCTTAAAGCTATTGTGAATGAAATTGTGGAGCCTCTTGTTTACTCTATTAATCTCTCTTTATTTTATGGGGTTGTACCTCAAAAACAAAGATTGCTAGAATTGTACCCGTCTTTAAGTCTGGTGACAAATTATATGCACAACTACTGATCTATTCTGCCTACCTTGTCTAAAGTATTGGAGAAAGTTGTGTATAGCAGACTAAGTGATTACTTAGATAAATTAAATATCCTTGTCCCATCACAGTATGACTTTAGGAAAAAAAGTACCACTTGTATGGCGATTCTTGATCTCATTGAAAAAAATCAATGACGCCATTGATAAAGGCAACTGCGGCATTGGAATTTTCCTTGATTTGTCAAAAGCGTTTGACACTATTGATTTTGAAATTGTACTAACTAAACTACAACACTATGGTGTCAGAGGCACAGCGCTAAGTTGGTTTAGAAGCTATATGTATGGGAGAGAGCAATACGTACAGTGGGGCAAAAAAGTATTTAGTCAGCCACCAATTGTGCAAGTTCTCCGACTTAAAAAGATGAGGGAGGCCTGT
>LKNJ01008187.1:0-10077 GCA_002120245.1 Maccullochella peelii | reverse complement strand
GGACCAAAAGAAGATATACCAGCAGGTAGAACTGGCAGTTTACCCAATCCCTGTGAACCATCCCGGAGGGAGGAATCTTGCCTGGCAGAAACACCTATGCGTCAAAGCAAACTCATCCACTAGAACAGCTGCCTCCTGCAAGGTAGTAACTTTTTGTTCATTTAAATACATCACCGTACACTCAGGAACACAGTTCTTGAACTCCTCCACCAGCATTAGCTCACGCACTGAAGCCAAGTCACCAGCTTTGCATGCCGAACACCACCTATCAAAAAGAACCCCCTTTCCCTAGCGAAGTCCACATAGGACTGAGTAGACGCTTTAGTAAGTCTACAGAATCGTTGTCTGTAAGCTTCCGGCACTAACTCATATGCCCACAGAATGGCCTCTTTAACCTTCTCATATGTCAAACCATCATCAGCAGACAGAAGCACAAGCCTCCTGGGCTTTTCCAGTTAATTTGCATTGCAAGAGGATGGCCCACACATCCTGGGGCCAACGCAGAGCAATAGCAATACGCGCAAACGCCCTGAAGTATGACTCAACCTCAGACTCCCGAAAAACAGTAACTAATGAAATGTTCTTAGTTACATCAAACGTCGCAGGAAGACCCGATGATAACTGTGCACCAGCAAAATCAGCGATAGAACCTGACTATAACGCCAACTGGCACATCTTAATAGCCATCTCTGCCTCCAATCTTTTTAACTCCAATTCCCTCCGGAGCTGAAACTCCCGCTCTCACTCTTCCCTCTCCAACTGAAAACGAGCCAAACGTACTTTTACGCGGGCATCAACCCTGGAACCATGAGATGAGTCCACTGAGAAAGGATTGAACTGTGGCAGCGTAAACTGCTTATCTTCCACCTCACCAACATGTTACACCCAGAGTAACATGTTGCTGCCTAATCGCTTCTCCCACCAGCAAATCCACACGGTCCTCCCCCGAAGATACTGTTGCTACACACCCAGCCACCAAACCAGGGGCTTCTATGGGTGCCGGTAAAAAAAACTCCCTCACCACCTAAGCCGTCCAAAACAACCGCCTTCAGGTCCTTTTTAGCCAGGGAACTAGACACAGGAATACCATAATGTGTGGCTAGTTCACACAAATCCTTTTTCCGACATCTATCAACCATGTCTAAAGTAGGATTAGCCACAAACTCACTAAACACAAATGCTGCCATTCCCAGAGTAGCCTACCCTGTATCCGCTCCCAGTGGTAAACGTGACGATTTTCAACATCAGCAGCAACCTATTGACTAGCCTTAAAACAACATCTTCCCCAGAACCTACCTAACCTCAACTATTCCTACTTATCTTCTGGAGCATGCCGGGCTCGAGGCGACATCAAAGGCAGAACTTCAGCGGCCGGAGCCCTGAAACGCCTACCTCCAACAGAACAAATCCCCGCCAAGGATTACTCCGAAAACAAGAAGGGAAAAATAATAAATGAGTATCCATTGAAATGACTGCCAACAGCCAGCTGGACACTCACCTACCTATCTGAGGAAGCTTTCAATTGAAAGGTATGGTTAAGGCTAGACAGTAGGCACTACCATTACTCACCATGTTAGCCACCAGAGGCAGATAACAAATTTAAATGCTGACACCCTAACACATTTACTTTACCCGCTCACCTTCAGAACAGCTCCCGGACGAGCCCCCAAATGTTACGCCCCCTAAAGTGTCCAGGAGAAGAGGGGAGTAAACATAGCCGAAACCCCGGGCAGAAGAGTCAGAGAACCATAGTCTAGGCGCCAACAAAAGATTTATTAAACTCAACCAAACAGTAAATGACAACCACAAAACCCCAGCGCACCAGGCACTGGAACACACAAAACACACAATAACAAAAGAGCACATAGATTCACACTCTCCGAACCCAGTACACGCAGACCAGCCGGAAGTCTGCCGCATGGCCCACTGGCCTCGTCTGGGTCTCCTCTCTCAGCTTTTATACTCCTCCTGCTGATTAGCAAATTGAAGCCAGCTGTGAACAATCACCTGTTGCAGGAGGAGGGGCAAAATACCTGGAGAGAGAGAGAGAAAGACACAAACAAAACACATGGCCCTTGGGCCGTAACAACTGCATTGAAAATAAATTGGGATATTCTTACAGTCAGATTTTTTCACTTTCATTAAAGAAAATAAGACTTTAATGACTCAATTACAGACTAAAATGACAAGAAGGTGAGAAGGAGAAAATGATAAGAAGGAGATTTTGTGCACTTTGTGCAACAATGTATTATATTTTGTATTATATTTTAGA
This sequence comes from Maccullochella peelii, assembly GCA_002120245.1. Lineage (NCBI taxonomy): Eukaryota > Metazoa > Chordata > Actinopteri > Centrarchiformes > Percichthyidae > Maccullochella > Maccullochella peelii. The sequence goes on along the minus strand of LKNJ01008187.1, from coordinate 7,805 downwards.
AGCAGATCATCATACTGTGAAGTAACTAGTAACTATAGCTGCCGAATAAATGCAGTCGAGTAAAAAGTACAATATTTGCCTTTGAAATTTTGTGAAGTAGAAATATAAAGTAGCATGAAATAGAAATACTCAAGCAAAGTACAAATACCTCAAAGTTTTACTTAAGCACAGTACTTGAGTAAATGTGCTTAGTTACGTTCCACCACTGTTCTTCCTTTATTTCACGTATTATCCTTTTCAAAATGTATGGAAGTTGAAATAAAATGTATTTTCAGTCTTAGGTTAGGCTAAGGTATTTTATGCTCTGGATCAATATTACGTTTCCATATGCTCTCTGCATCACGTTCTCACTGTGTCTGCATGTGTGTGTCGTGTGTCCTCCACAGATCCAGTTCTTTTTAACCATGTCCCACACAATGTGTGCAGTCATCTGGCCTTGTGGCTTCCCCATAGGATGGCTGTATTTCCAAATAAGTTACATGGTCGTGTTCATTATCCTTTTCTCAAACTTCTACATTCAGGTCAGTTGTTTTTCCATTTTAAACTGTGAATTAATGGGTTTAAAGGATAAGTCTGGTGATATTTTCTTATTGGCAGGAAAATCCCATGAAAAGACCAAAACTGACAATGAATTGATCCAACTAACAAGTATTGTCTGTGTAGCCAAAGCCAGATATATCTTATTCCTCTGTGTCATAGAGCTCAATTGTTGACCAAAAACTATTAAAAACACAAAATGAGCCACACTGTTGCACTTGGTGACATGTTCCTTCATTACAATGAACATGGGCACTGTAGTTTATTTGAGTCAATCCCACATACACTGTCCGATTGCTGTAAATACTTGTACTCACTGGAGCACCAAATGTGTGTGTTAATCCGCTGCTGAAAATAGTCCCCAACTGTCCCCAAAAGCACTTTTTACTTTTTAGTGCCCAGCTGTTAAATTGAAAATTACTAAGCATTTTTTAAAAATTTAACTTTATATTTGTGACCTGTTTTTAAAGATATACATCTTCAGTAATCAACAAATAGGCTTTAGCTGAAAAAAAGTGGGAAAGTACTGAATAACGAACTATTGCATTGTTTGTATTTTCAGTAGATATGTTGACTGTCAGAAAAAATAGAGAATGAAGCCAGCCTTATCCTTCATATTATAAACAAAACTGTATATATGTATTTTTATATAGATAAAATCAAAAGGCTTAATCGGGTAAATTAGTTCTGTTGCTGTTAGCAGAACATTTGTGTATGTTACATTCTGCTTACAGCCTGTCCGATACTGGAGTTTAGAGGCCGATACCAATATTGATATTGGAGATATTAGAGTAATTGTTTCATTAAAACATAACATTAACAACATTTTCTGATAAGGAGCCGTTAAATTTGTGTTATAAAGAGCTGTGACCAGGCTATGTACTGACTGGGACATTATACAGGTGAAAAATGAACTTGTCAGTGCTCTCTGGTGGATAAACTATATGACGGAGACACTGTTTCTAAATTACTTCAAATATACTATCTAAAATTATAAATAGACATTTGTGTTTCAGTAATTACATTTAATTATTACATTATGTGTAATATCATGCTCTCTCTCTGCCTCTCTTTCTCTCACACAAGACTTACAAGAAGCCCAGAACTTCTGTAAAGAAGGAGCAGCAGAATGGCTCTCCTGTATCAATAAATGGACATGCAAATGGGACGCCATCTACGGAGCACTCTGCACACAAGAAACTGAGGGTGGATTGACATTTGAGAAACCGTCACCCAATTCTCACTGTAGCGTGTTAGCTAATGCTGCTAGGAGGTATATGTATCTTCTTATCTAGATTAGTCTTGCACTCACTTGAGATTAAATAAGCCATAGCCGCATATATCCAGAGACTCTCCATGTTTTTACACACATTCCTATTAATGGTATTGAATTATTAAATTAATATAGTCAAAGGAAGTATTGTAGTGCGGTTGACACTGCACAATATTGCCTCCCTCACCCGATAGAGGAAATTCATTTCAAAGCAAAAATCTCTTTCTTGCTACCAGCAGACAAACTCACTCAATGATGCTTTACACACAGAAGGTCCAAAGATGAACGCTCCAGTGAGTGTGCTGGCAGCTGAAGGTTTCACTCGATGACGTCTCTGTTTCAACAACCTAAGGGACAATTAAAATGACACTATGCTTACTATGGTCCTTAATGTGTAACCAGAGCATGCATCTTGTGTCGTGCTTTATCTCACTCTTGCCTGGGCTGTTGCATAATCCTATATGCAGCTTGTAACAGCAGAAGTTGCATTTTGCTGTATATTTGCAGAGCAGGGTCTCCAGTTTGGAATATTTAGCCATCTAACCAAAGCATAGTGTACTGCTTATGCTAGGATTCCTATTTAAACCAGTTTAAGACACAGTGTTAGAGGGTAGTTGTTGTGTTTCATGAGCACGAAATCAACTCAGTTTTCCTTAACATGCCCCATGTTACAAAAATCAGCATTTCTTCTTTCACACCGTGTTATATCTACTGTAGCTTTATCCAGTAACTGCCATTAGAACTTGAATTCATTGAAATAAATTAAATAAGGCGATGCCCATTAGGTCAGCAGTGCATCTGCTTATTGGTAATATTTAGGTAGTAATGTAATAATACTGTATAATTAATTGCTAAAAACTCAAATATATTATATTCAGATAAACTTTACTATACAGTATAGTTGAGAATTAAAGCTCATTGCCGACCTTGGACACAGCAGTTGAAAAAACGACGTCACCACAAGGTCCATTTAGTAGATGCTCTGGAGCTCTTGATTGTCACATGATCTTCCTCAAGGCATGGCTTTTGTCCTGTTGTCATGAGAAGTCCTTAAAATGGTACAATCTACAACCCCATCTGCTGAGGAAGATCATATGATACGATCAAAAGCTCCAGAACAGCTACTAAATGCACCTTGTGGTAGAATTGTTTTGTCAAATGATGCAGTTCATTTTTATTTTTTGAGTATATAAATAGGGTGCCTTCTGGACCAGTTGATTTGGTTTCTAATGTAGCATTTCTCATCTTTTCAGTATGCTATCACCAGATTCATGTTGGTCCACTTCAGAATAATATGTGTCAAACTCCTGTTCAGATCCTGTGACTGACTCTTTGTTTCTTTTCTTGAAAATACCAAATGTCCTAAACCATCATTCCTAAACTTGACACATACTAAACGCATAATGATGTTTATCTTGTATTAAAGGAATAGGAAATATGCTAGAGTTACATGAGAAGATCATTACCACTCAATCTTCTCATTTAACTCTCAGCGAAAAAGTGAACAAGCATATTTCCTAAAACGTATCTTTTTCTTCATTTTACCAGATTAACTTGATTTTTTAAAAGGAAAAATAACAAAGTCATTACATGAGAATGAATTGTTTGTTTTTTGGTGGAGAAAGAAGGTTATTCCTGTGTTCTTCCTTGTGTTAATGTTATTTTCTTTACACCGTTGCCAGGCCAGCCTACACAGTAAATGCTGGTATAGAAAACAAAGGTACAAGGATGTTTGAATTATGAACTCTGTAAATCTGACACCATCGCTGTGGAGCACTGCTGCACTGCTCTACCATGCTGATTCAGTTTAATCAGGTAATGTATGGCCTTAACCACTGAATGAGCATGACATGTGGCTGAAATGTATAGGTGACCTAGATTCATGTGCAGTGCATCAGAAATTGTTAAAATCTGAATATACATACAAAGGCCACATTTTCTCTGCATGATTAATCAGGTCCACAGATAATTGCCGATAATACAAAACCTGTTTAACATGCGTGAATCATATACTGTATACTGAGAAATTGAATTATAGTTCATTTGTTTAACATTTCCAGCTACATGCCAGCCCCGATACAGGCAGGATTAGCGTTAAATTACTCACCAATTGATAAAGACCAAGGAAGCGTACAGGTAGGCTATGTAATGAGATATTACATAATTTTATAAATTGTTGAAATAAATATATATATTTTCGGAAATCTGGGGTAAATCTGGGTTAACATGTTTGACTCATGCTTTACTCACTGTATCACATTAAAAAAAACTGAGATTGTAAACCTACTTGTTTTCAAACTGTTGTTTTCCTTCCTTGAACAAAATGATGTAAATGCTACAAAATATGTTGCTCAAATACAAAAAAAATAACTGTAGAGCAACAGAGTTGAGAGTTCATTGGGCCTTATAATTACTTAGAATATTAATTCTATTTATTGGTTTGTGAAAACATTTATTAGCCATGTTAGCAGCTCTATTGATGGCAATGTTAATTTGTTGAATTTAGTGCTAATTAGCAAATATTAGCATACACACAAAATATACTATAATAGGAACTACAATTTGTCAAAGTAATATATAATAATTTAGAGAAGCTTTTTGAATAAAAGTATCAACAAATATTTTACAAAATGTTCTTAAAGATTTGTGATGTATGAATAAGTGCACTGCAACTTATTTACATAGAGTAAAATTACGCCATGTGAATGTTAACATGGGTTTGGGGGGAAAAAACATTTGTAAAGCCCATTGCCACTAACGGTTATTATTAAGTAATTATTAAGTGTTTAAATATAAAAGTAAGGTTGTTTTATTCTTTTTTTAAATTTCCAAATGTTGGCAATAAACAAATCAGATATAATATAGGTGCTCCTGTAATGACGGAAAAAGTGGAGAAAAAGAGGACAGAGGCTTCTGGTTCATGTAGCGACTGGTCCAGTCAGTGTTGTCATCCACTGTTGGTGGAAATGCTTTTCCTGACACATAAAATTCATAGATTGGCAGGTAAAATACTGGCATAATGTTTTACTATAACAGCAGTGGTTCAAACAAATGTTTGCTGAAAAGCTGTGAACCATTATACTTCTTTATAGATGTGACAGCAGCCTCGTAGTTCCACTTAAAATGGCACATAAATTGGCTAAATAAAACACTACTTTCTATCTCCTATGTGTGTTTTATTTTATTCCTTTCTTGGTTCATGTCCTTGGATAAGTACTCGCTCTCAGTGCACCGAGGTTGAAGTCAGTGAGGACGTTGGATGAGCAAACATGTTTGACTTCAGAGAGAAGATGAAGGGGTCAAAACCTGCACAGCTTTCTCGGTAACACGTGAAGCTTTTCTAAGGAGAACACAGTTTTTCTGTGTCCTCAGTCCTGTTGTTAGCCCCCAACTCTTTAATGATAAGTCGAGGCCTGAGGAATTTTTGGCATTCTTGGTGATAATAGCCCAATGTTGACTGTAAACTAAAATAAGTAAACCTGGTGTGGATCAGGTGTAAGTTTGGTATAGTACGGTGAACTGTTGCTGAGCTTACTGAGGGACAGAAACCAAGAAACTGCCCTTCCAAGCTAGCAACAAGAACAAGATTTTCCTAAATATGTTTTCTTAGAAAGCTGCTCCTCTGCTGACAGCTTCGACTGAGGGAGTCCATTGATTTGTGCTCTCTCCCTCTCCGGTCAAAATGTCTAGCCAGTGATCTATGTTGAGACAGCAGCCCACCGTTAATACCTTAAGTCCTTTCCACTTAAGTAGTATCACTCTGACCTCCTCCTCATCAGCGCTGTGTGCAGACTTGGTGCACTGGAATGCTGTGTGTTGCACAGAGCTCACATTTGCAGGACAGAACAACTGTTTGTGAGCTTTGGTGGCGTGTCTGCTAGCCAGCCACTATGCAAACAATGCCTTACTCACTGATTTTCAGAGGCCATGGCCTGAGGGAGACAGAGAGGGCAGGCTGATGGTGTCGAGGTTTCTCCCTGAAAACAGCAGTATGGTCAGCATGTGTCAGTTTACTCATTTCTATATAAATAATGTGTCGGAAAACTCCTAGGAATGTGGTTCTCAAGTAGGCCTCTCCCTGTTTGTCACTCAATACATGGGTGATGTGTTAATCCAGTTGTAAGTGTGGTATTCAGCTCAGGCTTTTGTTTGGTCTGTTTAAATAAGTAAGTTTGGCCTTTAGCATGGAGTTCATATATCAAGCTTCAAGTGTAAAGCAACAACAAACCTGTTAATAGGGAAAACTGTGTGTAAAATGAAACAGTTCATTAAGAGTATAGGAAGAGGAATCCAGGACCTTGTCATCCCTGTGAGGTTGCCAGGCAACCAGCGGAGACTCCAGGAAGTGACTGCACTCGCGCAAGAAATAGTCCAACACATAAACCCATGTAAAACCACACTGTGTCATTTTTACTCTTTGGTTTGTAAAGAAATTAAACAAGATATAATGTTTAAATTAGCAAGCTTTAGAGGTGCTGGTAGGCAGATTTCGGACAGATCCGGGCAAGCTGTTTCCCTCTGTTTCCAGTTTGTATGCTAAGCTAAGCTAACTGGTTGCTGGTTGTAGCTACATATTTAGCATACATGGAGAGAGGTATCAATCTTCTCATCTAACTCTCAGCAAGAAAGCTAATAAGCGCATTTCTCAAAATGTCAAATTCTTTCATTAATCTAAAGTAAGCATCACTATTGTGTTCAGTATGTGTCAATAACAAAGTTAGTTAATATCTTAGGAACTAACTAATGCTGCCCATGAGTGGCGGGGCAAACAATACACTGCTTATGAGTGTTAAAAAGCAATTAACTTAAGTAATTAACAACTCTTAGGTGTGATTTTCAGGAGGCTTGAAGTGTGTAATTGCTCTCTCTCACTTCCTTTCATTATTATCCTCCCACTGATTGCACTGTATGTCAGTGTAAGCTTAAAAAAAGGAAATGATGGCTTCATCATAGTGTTGCTTAAAAGGCAGAGCACCATCAATCAATCAATCAAAATTTATGTATATATAGCACCTTTCAAACAAATCAAATGCAATTCAAAGTGCTTTACAAGCGACTGACAAAACATAGGATGTTAAAAATGGACTTAGAGACTAATGCACACCAAAACAACCAAAAAACATTAAAAGAATATTACAAGCAATAAAAATAACCAGTGTAAAGACTTTAAAATAGTGTAATATGTCCTCTCTTTTTGGTCTTAGTCAGCACTCGTGCAGCAGAGCTCTGAATTAATTGTAGCTGATTGATTGTATTCTTGGGTAGACCAGAAAGGAGAGCATTACAGTAGTCTAACCTGCTAGTTATAAAAGCGTGCATCAGTCTCTCTGTGTTGCTCAGAGAGAGAAATGGCCTCACTTAAGAAATGTTTTCAAATGAGCCCTGAAGTTAAAATCTGAGTCAAAAATCACTCGTAGATTTCTTGCTTCTTGGCTTGGGTTCAGTCCTAGTGTGTTTAGCTTGGAGGCCAGTTTCTCTCTCTGAGCTTTTGAACCAATGATCAGTACTTCTGTTTTATCCTGGTTGAGCTGTAGAAAGTTCTGTGACATCCAGGCCTTTATATCTAAAATACAGTTAAAAAGTGAGTCAATCGGCCCGGTGTCATCAGGAGACACGGCCACATAGAGCTGAGTGTCATCAGCATAGCTGTGGAAAGAGATGCCGTGCCTCCTGATGACACTGCCCAGGGGAAACATGTACAAATTAAGAAGTAACGGTCCTAAAATTGATCCTTGTGGTACCCCACAGGTAACCTCATAGTGTTTGGAGGAGTGGTCATCTACAGATACAAAANAGTGTGTGTGCAGGAAACTCATTGGGATGATGAAAAAGTGGGACAGTTGAAGGAGGAGTGGGAGGGGGAGATTTTTTATAACAATGGGGCAGTGAATGCAAGAGGTGTGGCAATATTGGTGAAAAAGGGAAGTATTGGTAATATAAAAGTGGTGTATAAGGATGGGGAAGGGAGGATTCTGGCAATCGAGTTTGTATATAG
>LKNJ01008185.1:0-20217 GCA_002120245.1 Maccullochella peelii | reverse complement strand
AGAAATCTTTAAACTGCTTCTGTTGTCCGAGCGACACTGAACACTATTTAATTTATAAAGATATAAAATATAATATATAAATAAAACATCTCATTATCCAAATTGTTGATTCATTTTCTTTTGATCAACTAATCAATTAATTGACTGATTGTTTCAGCACTATATATGTTTATTATGGCANTAGGAACATCTCAAGGATGATCAGTGGAAACAGGAAGGACCTGAGCTCAATTTTGAGCTTCATGGCAAAGGCTGTGAATACTTATGTACATGTGATTTCTTAGTTTTTTATTTTTAATAAATTTGCAAAACTCTGTAAGAAACTTTATTCACTTTGTCATTATGGGGTATTGTGTGTAGAATTTTGAGGACAGAAATGAATTGATTCCATTTTGGAATAAGGCTGTAACATGACAGAATGTGGAAAACATGAAGCGCTGAGAATACTTTCCGGATGCACTGTATATTGTTGTCATAGAAACAAAACCCACGTGCAGCGTTTTTTTCTCTCACTGCACAAACGCCAGAAAAAACGCTATGTGGACACAGGCCCTAAGTTCTGAGTTCCCAAAAAGCTTCAAGGTTCTTGATCGTTTTCGCCAACAATTTGGTTCAGATTAACACAATTTCACACAATGATACCTGCGACGGATCTGCAACCACCCCATGCATGCAGTGTTAGAGGAAGAGTTTTTCTCCCTCAGATTCTCTGAGCAGACTTTCCCAGCCGGTCCAGCTTCTCAGCTTGCCCAGGTTGGTAACCACTACTACAGTATCTGCCTGTGTCATGACTGAAAACCACCTGCAGCTCATCACAGGGTTCAAAGTCGCCAGACAATAACAGCAGCTCCAACCGTATGATTGTATTGTTCTGTGCACTTTAATGAGACTTGATTAGAGCAAAACATAGCCCCAAATTAGCTTGTAAGCACCTGGCTGCGACTCGGACTCTTGCTGTTCCAATGACATCAATAAACCCTGGCTTGGGGGGTTTAATATCAGAGCTGAAGGAATAGACCTAACAGCATGCTGTTCTGTTTCACCATTTCCCAGCCTCATCAAATTCATTGCCTGAGATATTCTCTATGGGGGTCCATGTGACAATTAAAATGACATGTTAATCAAACCAAATGTTCATTTTACAAAATTAAAATGATAAAATCCAATTTACTTTCCATGTATAATTCCTGCCAAAATGAAAATTATATTAAAACTCCATTGGCACCTCACTATCATCATACTGCCATAATGAAAAATTTGCAGACAATGTGCAAATATTAACACAAATCAGTTGACCCTGTGCATTGTGAACTCTGCAGCTCTACATAGGGCTGAGTAAGTTACCCATGCCTATGTGGGGTTGAGCTCATTACTGTCACCCTGTTTTGGTTTTCTGGATGCAAATAGACTGCATGGCTGAGGCTCACAGCGCTCACCAATGAACAATGATATGAACCAAGAAAAAACCCCAAATCCTCATTACAGAAGATATAAGCTGCAAATGTTTTTACCAGAAAACCATCAATTCTAGCAGACTGGTGAAGAGTTAATTAACCAATCAGAGTAGAACTGCTGTTCCTTCACATCAAAAGACAACTGTTCAGGCATCTGATTAGGATGCTTCCTGGACACCAGGACTCTCTTTGGAGGTTTTCCAGGCCCATCCCACAGTGGGGACACACCAGGGCAGACCCAGAACTTGCTCGAAGGATTATTTATCCTATCTCAATTGGGAAAATCTTTCCATTCCCATCAGTTTAAGGACTAAGCCCACAAGTCTCCAGGCAGAAATGTTTCCAACCTGTCAGCCCATAACTGAGCTTTCACAGCAAACACATGCCCCACTGCCCTCTGCCTTAATGTTTTTTCCACATGTTAAGCAGGGACCCTGCCTCACTACTGTCACATCAGCAACTCTGACATCCTCAAAACATTTCCTCGGGAAATGTTTGTGTGAAAAGAAATGCAACATTGACAGACATGCCCTGTGTAATCGCAGTGAGGCCAGCTGACTGGTGTCGACAACAGGTTATGGAGATCAGACCAGGAACAGGCGGACCATTTTGTTGGAAATTGATCAATTATATTAAGTAGTATGAATTAAGGTTAATTTGTGAGTCCAAGGGCTCAATTCACCATATGTAGAAATACAAGGAGAGAGCGTCTCCATTTCTTCAAAGATAGTGTGACAAAACAACTGGACTGGTTTTAGTCGTTAGTTGTAGCTATGTGTTCTCTGTGCAGCTGTAGGTTACGACTGTATGAGGCGGTTCACAGGGCTCGAGCTGCACCTTAAAAGCTGTCCTTTGTTTGTCTTGTCTCTGGTGGTAGTCAGGGGAAAAGCTACAATGCAGCAAGGGAGGAGTCACACACAGAGCGCAAAAAAGAGATTCAGACTGGAGTCTGGATTTGAATTATTTCATTTTGATACATTACAGGGCTGTACAGACAGTGAAAAAGAAAAAAAAATGTGCAAACGTTTCTGTCCATGTTGGACTTTCCTCAGTGCAAAATGAGGCCTGCATGATGGGTAGCCCTATATATGGGTTCGATCTAGGGCTTGATTAAACACACATGGAACCAATTGCCAGCAGGTGAAGTCATTTAAACACATTAGGAGAATATAGTTCCATAGCATTGACCCAATCTCATACACATACTGTTAGCTTGTACATTGGGAATGGGATCCACTGGTGTGGAAAGACAAAGAGAGTCACAGAAAACAGGTCAGATCTAATTCTTCATTGAAGCCACTGGGGCGGAGCGTTTTAAGGTAAAAGATGGATCTGCATTCACACTGGAGTCAAATTTGATCTACATTGCCACCACGGCAATTAGGAATTGTCATGTCAATGTCACAGAATGCCAAATCTGAAATAGATTGATTGCCGTCTGAAAAGTGTCTGGCAACAGCACGGCCGATAGCACTTTTATGTTCATTCCTTCTGAATCCAAGTTGTCTCCTTGTTTTTCCTACATATTGGATGCCACATTTGGCAAGAAGGCAGACAACATTACTAGAGCTGCATGTTATCAACTTTTTAATTTTGCACTCTTTTTTTGGTCACAAAGCTGGTAAAAGTATTGACCGTTTTACAATTGGAGCATGGAGCTTTTTCATATGTCAGCATGTACCAGTGTATCCCCAACATTCTTTGTTTGAGAGAAAGAGAAAAGTGGAATAAAGTGTGCTCCCTGTTCCTTCAGTGTGTTGAGCCTTTTCCACCTCTCCCGGCCTCTCTCTGGGTTTTGGATATACCCATTCCAGCCCGTTTGTATCTCCTTGTCTTCTCCTGGTGGATGTGCTGTTGGCCGAGGCAGCTCTTGGCACTTGCTGATCTACTGAATTTTCACTAAATGAGGTCAGAGGGAGCTTCAGTTTGGACAACTGCAGCTGCGTTGTTATTTTTGTAAGTGGACTTCCAAAAACCTGTACAGCTGTGTCCATGTCATGCACACTCGCACATCTGACTTTTTCTGTTGCTATTTTTTTATGGATGTAGCCAGCTAGCTTTTTTACATTTATTTGGCAGGTGCTTTTGTCCAAAGCAACTTACAATAAGTACATTCAAACCACGTAGGAGCAAGAAGATCTCATAGAGTGTATCCCTTTTCAACAAATAACTAAAAGCTTTTTGTTTTTTATTTTAAAATTGTAGGGTTGTTGAGATGTAGTGTGAAAAGGTGGGTTTTTAGCCTGTGGCAGAAGATGGTCAGTGACAGTGCCGTCTTGACTTCAGTGGGGAGCTCACTGCACCACTGTGGACCCAGAACAGAGAACAGCCTTGACCGAGATGAGCTACCATAGGGTCCTCTGAGTGATGGGATGGCTAAACATCCAGAGGCAGAGGAGCGCAGTGGACAAATCTTAAGTTTTAAACTTATTAACTGCTATAACTGGCTGAGAGAAGATACTTGTGCAGCCCACTGTAAAGGTATACAGTGTTACTCTTGTATTACGCAAAGGGTGTTTCTCCAGCACCAACCCTCACCACCCCCACAACCTTGCCAGGTTAAATCAGACCAGTCGCCCTTTCAGACAGACAGATCGTCCAATGCAATAATGACATGAGTGCCCCACCTACCAACATGGAACAGAGAAGATGAGACACAGCGTTCCCTGGGTGAAACAGAAACCAGCAAGATAGACAAAGAGAGAGGGAGAGAGGACAAGGCAGTGGCTGTCAGGTAGAATCTGATTATATAAGGAGGCTGAACTGGATACATATCCTATTGCTTAAGTTTCCCTCTCTGTCAACATATACACACAAACACACACACAAAAGGACAGATGGAGGGCGTGAAGCTGGAAGAGAGAGATTTTGAAAGGGCATGAAAGACAGCAGAACACTGGGGAAATGCTATATCTAGCTCCTTGTCTACACTGTCTGTAGAGGGAAAGCGGGACGTCGGCAGCACAACAAGCAGCAGCCGCCATCCTCCATACATGTGCGAACTGGATCAGTTCAGCCACACTTCTGCTGTGTGCTCAGATGTGTTCTGACAGCACGCACAATTCAATATACATCATGGACAGAGTCAGATCCTGTCTCATAGTATTATATTGTGGCTCAGTTGGCCGTTGGCTGTGGTTGTTTGCAGCGGAGTGTGAAGCAGGTGGGATGAGAGTCAGCACCTCCAATGTATAATGATGTATTTGTATTTACATTCAGTAATTACCTCTCTATATCGTAGATTTTATTAGTAGTAGCGAAGTCCACCATTCCAGCCCTTGATTCAGATTTCCTAAAAAGGACTCACAGGAAAACAATACAGCATGTAATCTAGTGCAATCCCATTGATATCAGCCTCACTGTTCACTCTCCCAACGCTGTATCAGAGCTGCATTAAGTTACTGCTAATGCCAACATTCCGCTACTGCTGTTGAAGTAGCCACAGGAAACACAATGTGTCCTTTACATCAGTTAGCACTGACGGCAAAACAAGACGAGATTTTCTGCGGATCTTTTTAATTTTTTGCAAGGGAGTAAGAGTCAGGAGCAGCCACAGTGAACTGTTGGATGAAGAGCTGCAGGCAACAGGCTGCACACCTCCAACTCCTCAGCAATGTAACCAACTCCACTGTGCCCTGCTGTTGTGTGGAAAACTACCAGTGTCATGTGAAGCACAAAATCAGATGGTGGTTGAAATTATTATTGACTTATCAACAAAAGTACTTGAGTTTGTTTGGCTGCACTGTAACTGATACAGCTCCTCTGTTGTATTTCTGACAAAGTAGCTGCTCATGGAGTATTGTTTCCACAGGTGTCACCAAATCAACAAGGTCTGAAATCTTAACGATTGCAACTTTAAGTATCTGGAAGGCTTGTTTATCAGTGAGGGTAAAAATGGAGCATGAGACTGACAGGTGGATTAGTGTGGCATCAACAGTAATACTGGTGTTGTACCAGACTATCATGGTGAAGAGGGGCAAAGGCGAAGCTCTTGATTTACCCGACTCGAGTGCAACAGACTTTCAGGCAGTGAGACACTGCTTTTCAGCCTGGTGTTAAGTTACTCTTTAAAAGGGGCATCAAAGACACAATTCCTTCCTGGAATCATGCTGTGTGGAAACAAATGTGATTTCAAAGGCACTGTTGTTGTGGCCAGTCCTCTGGTAAACCCCAACTCCAACACACATATAACACACATAACGGAACAACTCTCACCTTGATTCCCCACATGAGTTGTGATCTGGTTGGTCAGGACCACCTAGAGAAAGAAAACAGACAAGTCCACATGAGCTGGGTCTGTGAAGCAGTGGTTTATTTTTGGCTTGCAAGTCATTCCCATGTTATCCCACTCATTATTGAAATACACCAACACTGAAAGCAATGTGTAGTCAGAATAACACCTGTCAGATTCACATTACCCTGATAATATCTCTGTAATTCTAAAATGTCCAGGAAGACAGAGGTGCTCAGACAACAATTCAGAGAAAAGAGCTATAGTGGCTCATCATTTTATGAGAAGAACGTCTGCTTGTCAGTGCCTTCTGGTGGACAAACTATGTAATGGAGACATAGTTCCTAAATGACCTCAAACATCTTTGAAATCTCTTCAAATCACATCTTTGAAGCCACCTTATACTGTGATTTATGGTGTCAGTTTGGCTCTGACTAAAACCAAATTATTTAGAAAACGGGATGCGAGTCAGTGACGGGGAGGATGTGATGGAATTCTTTAGACAGTCATTGTCCAACTGAAGAAACTATAATATGCATGGCCACCAGGCAGACCTGTTCTATTAATCTTTGATCTTTCAGAGATGATTATAGATTTATATAATACAGATTTTTCACCTGAAACTGCTCATTCTGTTTCTAAAAAGGAAGGACTAAAATATGTTTGTTAAAAAGTACAATGATTCAATCAGTCATTTTATCTGAATGGGTTTATTGCAGAGGTGTGATGGTTGGTATCACATTTAGAAACATAACTCTCCATACGACAGCACTTACATCTAGTGGTGATAAAATGAAATTACAACAACTAAGAGCCAACGTGCAGATAACTCGACACTGCCACCTTCATCACCTTGCTACACTTAAAGGGTTCACCTGAACTCAAAGTAGCTTTGTTGGGAAACTGTTCACTACAAGCCAACATTCATATATAATATGACTCTCTGGAAACATTCAGATGCACTCCCCATACCCCCTGACACTCGGCCAGTGCGGTCCCACCGGGGCTGAATGTGAATTGTGTCCATGTGCTGGTGTCTGTGTAATACTGTTAATGGAACCATGCTTTTACACACTGGTCATACAAATGAACTGATTGACTGAAGTCATGAGGTGTTTTACCTACATACTGCTGATAACAAACTCATAAAGGGTCACTCCAGCACAGTGGAATACTTACATTAATGCTGCACTTCACATGCATATGCATTCATCTCAAGTGTTTAATCCATACACAGATCAAATACAGAATAAACCATCCCAAAACAGTTTCCTATGCATGTGGTACATTCTTTGATCTGTGTATATACAGTATAGCTTGTATTTTTGTTCACCGCGATGTTAGCCCGTGTGCGGACTAGCTCTCATCTTCCTTAATAGGCTGAGATAGATGTATATGTTGTGGAACCAAGACGACTGCCTTTTCATTAGGTTTCTGAGCACAAAGATCTGCTGCCTCAGCAAATCAGGAGCTGAACACAAGCACATTAAAGGCTGCATATTCAATGCAAACCATTTTCTCAGTAAATCTGTCTTTGTGTGTCAGAGTACTTTTTCCTATAGGTGTGTATTGGTTTAGCAACTCTATAAAATAACCTTTTTTTTTTTAAATAGGATTTTATTTGTTTGTAAATTTGATTGGATCATTGTTGCAGTGCCACACAGAGCCTGCAGGGAGCAGTGTGTTTAACCCTTTCGCACCTCCATCCAACCTTCCTGAAAAACACGCATACTCACAGGTATGTTGAACTGGTGGGCCAGGTATTTGAGGGTGGTGGCCTCGTGGCCCAGCAGGTTGCTGCGGTGCATCAGGTTGCCGGGCAGCGTTGTGTCAAACTCCTTTCTCACCACTGAGGCAACGGAGTCCAGGATGATGAGACCAGCTCTGGTTGAGATGATGTCCTCTTCTAGTCTATCCAGTCTGACAGAGGTCACAACAGAGACACCAGTCAGAGAGTCTCAGGCTGACGGGGACAGGCACACTGTCCATGCACTGGGACTCATAGATGCAATCCTACATATTGTGTGTGTGTGTGTGTGTGTGTGTGTTTTCAGCCAATGGTCCCTGTGTAAGTAAATGATTTCATGCTATGCTGCTATTCAGTGATATTTAGTCCAGGTTCCGCTTGGCTTCAGAGAGCAGTATGAGAAGGAAACCTGCCATACTGTACCTGTTGAGGACATCTTGACAGGTGAGCTCCCTGAAGAGATGGACCCGCCCAGCCATCTGCAGGACCGTCTCCTTACAGATGAAGTAGTCTGGGAAGCGGCTCCGTGCGATCTCCACCAGCCTGACATCACACACAGTTTCTGCACTTCTCAGTCAACATCCAGCCTCAATCTGCCATTTAACTACTGAATCTGCCCTTTGGTCTTTACTAGCATACTCTCCTTTCAAATCCTACAATGCAAAAATTACATCTCACACAATAAAATGCTGTCGACGTTTGCAGATCACTGTACATGTTTGTACTTTCTCCAAAATAAGCCCTTTGTTTCTGCCTGGTCTGCAGACTTCTTCTCGTCAGAAGTCTTAAGAACCTTTAAACCTTCTGGTTTGCTATGTTGAGTAGCCACACGTCTGGGACGAAGCATAAAACCATTTTCTAGTATATTTAATAAATGCTGTACACACTGCACCTAGCCTCCACTTGTTTCTTTTTATGGTTCTATATAAAGCAAGAAATAAGTCAAGCAGCTATAAAACTAAGCACACTCTAATAATAAGCTAATCTTCACATCTGTACAATGCCTATAAACATGACCAGTAGCAAATTCATTAAGAACTTTACAACAGAACACAGCTTCTGTCACTCAATCCAAGTATCTCTTGTTAGCAGCAATGGAATATGGGAAATGTTTAATGGGAACAAATGCAGCTGTTGTTAGAAGATCACTATGTTCTTATTTAAAGCTACTATACTACCTGTGAGGAGCATGCATACTAAACTTTGTTAGCTTTCTAAACAGATAATAAAACTCACACTGGCCAATAGAAATGTTTGGCACTTATAAACAGCTGCTAGCACACAAAGAAGCAACAACAGCTTCTTAAAATATATATGAATATGAAGTGGCTCTTTCACCGCAGAAACTCACTTTTCATGTTCAGCTAACACTTCTGGGCTTAATTTGTTCCTTCAATATAACCACACACAACTACAAGCAGCCAAACAGGATCCTTAGCTTTTGACCAACAGAGTAAGATTTCTATTTCCTGTTTCTGTCCTATCTTTATCCATGGTTTTTAGCTGTGGTTGTTTTTGACAGAAATTCTAAAAGTATATTTACACTGAACAAAAATATAAACGCAACACTTTTGTTTTTGCTCCAATTTTTCATGAGCTGACCTCAAAGAGCTAAAACTTCTATGTACACAAAAGGCCTATTTCTTTCAAATATTGTTCACAAAATTGTCTAAATTCGTGTTAGTGAGAACTTCTCCTTTGCCGAGATAATCCATCCACTGCACGGGTGTGGCATATCAAGATGCTGATTAGACAGCATGATTATAGCACAGGTGTGCCTTAGACTGGCCACAATAAAAGGCCACTCTAAAATGTGCAGTTTTATTGTATTGGGGGGGGTCCGGGGGGGTCAGAAAACCAGTCAGTATCTGGTGTGACCACCATTTGCCTCACGGAGTGCAACACATCTCCTTCGCATAGAGTTGATCAGGTTGTTGATTGTGACCTGTGGAATGTTAGTCCACTCCTCTTCAATGGCTGTGCGAAGTTGCTGGATATTGGCAGGAACTGGAACACGCTGTCGTACACACCGATCCAGAGCATCCCAAACATGCTCAATGGGTGACATGTCTGGTGAGTATGCTGGCCATGCAAGAACTGGGATGTTTTCATCTTCCAGGAATGTGTACAGATCCTTGCAACATGGGGCCGTGCATTATCATGCTGCAACATGAGGAGATGGTCGTGGATGAATGGCACAACAATGGGCCTCAGGATCTCGTCACGGTATCTCTGTGCATTCAAAATGCCATCAATAAAATGCACCTGTGTTCGTTGTCCATAGCATACGCCTGCCCATACCATAACCCCACCGCCACCATGGGCCACTCGATTCACAACGTTGGCATCAGCGAACCGCTCACCCACACGACGTCATATACGCTATCTGCCATCTGCCCTGTACAGTGAAAACCAGGATTCATCCGTGAAGAGAACACCTCGCCAAAGTGCCAGACGCCACCGAATGTAAGCACTTGCCCACTCAAGTCGGTTACGACGACGAACTGCAGTCAGGTCGAGACCCCGATGAGGACGACGAGCATGCAGATGAGCTTCCCTGAGACGGTTTCTGACAGTTTGTGCAGAAATTCTTTGGTTATGCAAACCGATTGTTGCAGCAGCTGTCCGGGTGGCTGGTCTCAGACGATCTTGGAAGTGAAGATGCTGGATTTGGAGGTCCTGGGCTGGTGTGGTTACACGTGGTCTGCGGTTGTGAGGCCGGTTGGATGTACTGCCAAATTCTCTGAAACGCCTTTGGAGACGGCTTATGGTAGAGAAATGAACATTCAATTCACGGGCAACAGCTCTGGTGGACATTCCTGCAGTCAGCATGCCAATTGCACGCTCCCTCAAAACTTGCGACATCTGTGGCATTGTGCTGTGTGATAAAACTGCACATTTTAGAGTGGCCTTTTATTGTGGCCAGCCTAAGGCACACCTGTGCAATAATCATGCTGTCTAATCAGCATCTTGATATGCCACACCCGTGAGGTGGATGGATTATCTCGGCAAAGGAGAAGTTCTCACTAACACGAATTTAGACAATTTTGTGAACAATATTTGAAAGAAATAGGCCTTTTGTGTACATAGAAGTTTTAGCTCTTTGAGGTCAGCTCATGAAAAATTGGAGCAAAAACAAAAGTGCTGCGTTTATATTTTTGTTCAGTGTATAAGCAAGCAGGATCTAAATGTTGTTCACATTCTGTCATCACTTCACCTTTGCGTCACCGGTGAGCTTTGTTATCCAGAAGGGGGAGCAGTGGAGAGCCGAGTCTTACCTCTCAGCAGAGAACGCTGACTCTGTGTCGATGTAGATCACGCCGCTGTCCAGGCCGCCCTCACTCTTTGGCAGCGTGGCCAGAACACTCAGCATCAAACACATCTGAGTCTTCCCACAGCCAGACGGCCCCGTGACCTGAGAGCAGGTAGAGTAACACTAGCTGTCGTCTCATTCTGCCATGTGCACCTACTGTACACTATGTCCTCACTGTACAGCAGACCCACCGCTGGGTCTGGGTCTGATGAGTTAGCATTTATTCAGATCCTAATGCTAAATTCACTCCACAGCTGGCATGACAGTGCTGCAAACAGTAAGGGTAACACATGTAGAAGCACTCACTGTATGTGCATGGACAATACTGAAGCAATAAAGGAAAGCTGAATGTTTTGGCAAATATCCTTATCCATTTTTTATGCGAGTTGGATGTTCAGATTGATACCGCTCTCATACAGTAAATATGAAGCCACAGGCTCATAAGCTCTCTTTTTCAGAAAGAGACTACCAACACCCCAAGCCCTGTTGCCTACTCAAATAGGTTTTTCAGTCAGAGCAGGCCAATATTGAAATCCAAATGGAGTTTACCATGTAAATATTTTCTGACCAGCAAAGTGCAGGAAGTTTCTTTCAAAATAATACACCGGTTTAATCCTGTCGACCGTTTTCTTCAGCAGTATAAGAATGACATCTGTGTTGACTGTAGCTTTTGTAAGTGCCACCCAGAAAGTCTGTAACAGGGGAAATCCTGCAGCACACACCAGTATCCAACTGACCTGCGTTATGTTACACACACACACACACACACACACACACACACACACACACACACACTGCCTCAATCTGGCTCCGTGAGAAAGAAACAGAAAAAGTTGGATTGTGAAAGTCAGATTTACATGCAGACATTAAAAGTTAAAAATAACTGAAATGTCATTAGTAGTTTTGTTCTCCATCTGTCTGGATTGGATTTCACATTGGCTTTATACACTGATGTTATATGGGAGCTTTACAGGTACAGTATCTCACACTGTACTAATACAATAGCTCACAAACCTTTGGGGTTTACAATGCAAATTTATTTTTGTTGAGACTGTGTCAGACAGGTGTCGAAAGAAACACCAACATCAGATATACACAGCTGTCAATCAACGCCCACACGGCAGCCATCGCAGAGCAATCTTTTCCAAACAGAATCCAGCACACTTATTAGAGAGAGATTGAGCCCATAATGAGGCGTGGAGAAAACGTATTGACTGAGTATTTCTGGAGAGAAGCCATGTGTGATTGTATGAGTAAAAAATATGTGTGTGTGTCTAAGAGTGAAGATAAATGAATATAAAAAAAACCTCTCTCTTATTGTCTTGCCATTCTTGGGTTGTATCCACATGGTTGAATGTTCTTATTGTGAGTTGCTTTGGATAAAAGCATCAGCTGAATAAATGTAATGTAATGTAATACTGGTAGGTGAATTTTGTTAACTTTGGACAGAGCCAGACTAGCCGTTTCCCCTTGTTTCCAGTCCTTACACTAAGCTAAGCTAAGCTAAGATAGCCAGCTCCTGGCTGTAGCTTTATATTAACTGTACAGGCATGAGAGTTGTATCAATCTTCTCATCTCACTCGACAAGAAAGCGGATAAGCATATTTTCCAAAAATGTTGAGCTACTAGTTAAAATGAATTAACAGACCACGTCTGACTGCTACCTGATAATCAACCCAAGATGCTACAGTGGTTATTTCTTTGGTGTACCTCTGTGATGGTCCCACAGGGCAGGCCTCCTCTCAGCAGTTTATCTAGAGCAGGCAACGACGTGGAGAGACAGGAGGCCGAGGGCTGCTTCCACAACTCCAGAGCCTAGCAAAATATCAACCCTTTATTTGCCACATCAAGCCAGAGACTGCATTATGATGGGGTTTTAGCAAATGAGAGCAGCTGACCCAGTGAAGAGTCACTAACATACAGTCATGTTATTCAAAAGTTAAACAGCCATTAAGTGACAGAATTCGAGAGTTAATCTGACAAGAATAAACCTCTGGAGAGAATGTACTGTGGTGTGAGTGCATAAGTGATATACTGTAGAGCGTGCTGATCCACCACCTTGTTGATTACTTGTCCCTAATGTTAACCAGTCACTGTGGCCTGTAGGCCTGGGAAGGATGGTGTACAAACCGTGGTGAAAGGCGGTGCAATGGCTTTGCTCACTGACTGCAGCAGCTCCGAGGCCCCCTGGTAGCTCAGCCCTGCAGCATGCATCACTTCAACAGGGGTGAGAGACAGCAGATCCTGGACACAAAGTGTGACAGTACGTTAGCGGTCTGTGAGAAGAGTTCAAACTATGTGATTATTCACATAGACATTCATGGGGTCACTCAGAGTGAAACTCAAATGCAGAGATTATCAAATAAATCCGTTAATCATTACGTCATATAAATGCCTTTAAATGTGTGTGTTTAGGGCAGAGGCGCGACGTGGGTAGAGGCAGTTAACAGGCTAGCTGAAACGACACAGGCGATAACACAGAGGAGCTCTGGATCTACATCTGATACATATCAACAGAATGTAGAGGTGATATAACACTGTATGTTGAGGAGTGCACTGCTGTATGAATATGTAGACATGGTTACAGATGAGTTCCCCTTTGATTAGAAATAAATTCAATCAATTGATTTCTACTTGAGAAGTAGAGGGACGCAACAGGGTTCTAACTGCCTCTTAGCCTCCCCATTAATTTAAAAAAAAAGAAAAAAAAGACCTTTCTCATCAGTCAGTGAGGAATGTGGGTCTGTTTTCTTCACACCTTTAGGTCATACTGCAGCCAGTGCTGCACAGTTCAGTACTGATCTAATCTGACTAAATCCACACATAATAATAAGCCACAAAACAAAGCAGCATTACATACAAACACACCGTACTACGTGTGTAGATACATGATATGACAGACAAGTGACAAACACATCTCCTCTCCATCAGAGCCAATAGGATGACAGCCTGCAGCCCCTGTAGGTAATATTATACTGAGTCACTTCTGAGTAAGCATGTGTAGGCTACTACGATTGATTAAGCATACAGTTGGATAAAGTCAGGAATGACAGAGAACTATAAGTTATTGATGAAAGAAAACGAAATATCAAATATTATAGTGATGTTAATGTAAAGCAAGCTCACTGTAAAGTCAAAAGGCGGCTGCTTTTCCTCCAAGTGCCACACGGGGCAACAGTGAGCCCACGCTACACTCGACAACAAACTTCCACAAGAGAAACAAAGGTGAGATTTACGCTTTATCGGAAGTGTTTTCAAACAGTATTTTTTGGTTTTACAAGAGAAAAGACTTCAAGGATGAAGACTGACTGGTTGTTTTGCTAAATGTCCGTTTGGTCAACCGGGCCGCCTCCGTTAAAGAGCAGCGCACAGCCGCTCCCCCGAGCTTTTCTATGGAACCATCCGGGACGGTCTCCCGGGCAGTGGATGAGAGCGGGGCTAACGCTAGCCCTCAGGGTGTTAGCCAGCCTTCCAGCATCTCTCTAACGTACCTGACAGCGTTCTATCTGATGTCGTCTGAGTCGCTCACATATTTCGTTTGAAACGCCGCTTCGCTTCAGTGTTCTTGTCGCCATTTCGGCTTCTTTCGCCGTCCTTTTCCACTTAGCTAGAAAAGACTGCAACAAATACAGACTGTCCAAACCCTCTCCATTTGCGTCTTTTGACAGCAGCCAGAAACTTTTCTTCTTCTTTTTCTTTTTCTTCTTCTTCTTCTTCTTCTTCTTCTTGATGCGGTTGGCAAACCACGGAATTGCGCAATACTGCCACCAAGTGGTTTGGAGTGTGGATCCGGACTCTACATTTATATTACGCTAAAATAAAAAAAGTACAAATAATCAAGAACACAAAACTATGATATCCTCTTGATCAGATTTGTTCCCCTCGGACAATGAAACAAGATAAATGACATTCATCTCCTGAAACTAAAATAGTTTCATTTTATCTCTCTGAGGCTCTGAATCAGGACTTCTCTCTTTACATATGAGAATGAATCGTGTTCTAAGGTCTCTTCTTGTCCACAAAAGTCACATCTTTCTGTATAGTGTTTTAAATAATGTGTTTAGCCTGTGACTCCTGCTTCTTCCTGTACTTCTCATTTCTCTCTATAAAACCATCGCCCCGTTCTCTCTTCTCCCCTCTGCTTCTGCTGCCTGTACTTCAGTCTGTGCTAAATTACACTCTTCATTTCTGTCTTACTAAAGTAAACTGATAAACCATCACTCTATTCCAAACTTTAACGTTAAACTCTGGAACAATGAATGCTATTCCAATTTTATTGATTGCATTTTTAGAAGCATTTATATAGATCTGAATATAGGCTAACTGTAGCAGTGACTTTCTCTATAGGTCATTATTTCAAAATAAACTCCTTATCTCTGTTCTTCTTGGCGACAAATGTACCATGGAAGTATCCATGGTTGTATTTGGACTTATGTTTATTTGAGATATTCCTAGTTCTGTTGCTTTCCGTGTTTCTGTCCATCCCAGCATCCACTCCTTTTCCCAGCAAGGATTGAATGTAGGCCTATGTGTCTTGTGATCTTGACCATGACCCTGTTCTTAGCTGCAGGCATTTCTCCCATTCTCCCATCCCATCATCCCATCAACTTGTAATGCTAATGTTGGAGTTGTTCTAAAGACACCTGAACATAATCTCAAAACCTGATTTTGAAACTATATATATATATGTTTTTATTGATTTCGAGGTCTAAAACAGGATGGTATTTCACGGCCTGGTTGTCAAGGCGGCTGTAGCAGTGCGTCACTCCTGTCTTGTCCAATCAGCGAGCTACGTGTATCACGCTGAGGGTTCACAGGTCAGGGGTTGCCAAGCGGAGAGGAAGATGGCGGCAGGCGGACTGAGCTGTAGGCAGCGCAAACACTGATTTAGCAGGCATATAAAACGGAAAAGTAAAGCGCCTGCACTGCACATTCTGACCACCGTCCTTTAAGACTTTTCTTCGGAGGAATAAGGACACTCATGGCGCTGCTGTACGGCTTGTTATGGCGGTTCTTGCTTGTTCTGGTCCACGTCAACAGAGCGCTCGTCTCCTGGCTCCGTCTCCGGCTGCGGAGCTGGAAGGGCCGGCTGTGGGAGCGGGCGATGGCCGCTCTGCTGCTGCCTTTAGCCCTGGCTGGGTTATCGGACCAACAGAAGAAGTTAAATCATAATCCCGATGCTAACGCTAACCCGGTAACGGGAAACCGCACTGCCAGTCGCCGGTCACGGTGGCTGTCTGACGGCAGGTCTCTAGAGAAACTACCGGTCCACATCGGCCTGTTGGTAGCCGAAGAAGAGCCCAGCTATACGGACATAGCAAATCTGGTGGTCTGGTGTATGGCTGTCGGTATATCTTATGTCAGCGTCTATGATAACCACGGTAAGTATTTTCCACCGTACCTACCTGTGGTAACGTTACAGGGACAGTCTCGAATAAATGTAACTTAACGTGCTGGTCTCGTTGTTTCTGCTGCTAACTGCTCTCTGATGTCTCCACCAAGTAATTCTGAAACAATGTTGACCATAAAGCTTAGAAGACTGTCCTTATGTCCTGGTCTTCAATAGTGTTTTAAAGTCCATTCTGCCCTGTTGTGTGCATAACTGCAACTGAACCCAGAACAGTCTACAGTAACCTAACTGTCTAAACTACACAATGTTGTCGGCCAGCTCTTTGTGTTTGATTTGTTTGACTTTCTTAACTCATCTGACCATAATTTATTCAAGTAGAGAAATGATTCCCCCCCCCACCCCCACCCCCGTGGCGTATTTCAGTAGTGTTGTCATGTGACTGTAGAGGTTACATTAGTTTGTTCCACATGATGTGCTTCAGTTACAGTTATGCAGACACCGTGCTCTTCTTCCAGTCTCCAGAGGAAACACAGATGTGATCAGTCCTAGCCTGTTGGAAATCTGATATTTATTACTTGGGTCTACCTTATTTTCCTGGTGAAATGTGGGACTTGGTGTGACTTATTCCACCGTCTTCCAGAGGTTCATGGCTCGGATGTAAGGCCATGCATACGTACATGATCGATTTTATTAGGTGCTCAAACAGAATACAAATTCCCCAATCAAACACTTTGATGAGAAGAAACAAGTTCATTCAAAAGCAATTTCATCCTGCTTGAAGGAGCTGGAGTTTTAATCTGATTGAATTATGCTAATTGGTCACAATAACCTGTTTTATTACTTTCTCCTTTGTATTCTGTTTGTGCACAGCCCCGCAGTGAATTAAGTAAAAGGCTCTCCTCTGTAATGTTGCCCTGTTTCTGTCTCCTCTTTCCCAACCGATGCCTCTCTCTCAGGGGAGCCATCTTTGAATATGGGACTTTGACTTGAACCTTCAACTGGAGAGTACTGCTCAGTCACTGCAGTTGTAGTTGCTTCGGATTAAAACTGATAAAAAGGAAAAAAAAACTCCAAAAGCACAGTAATAAGATCATATTAGTGCCATGCTCTCAATGCTGATTCGTCTTTTCTGCCGTTTGCTCTTGGTGGGGGGGTTGGAGTCGGGTGGGGCACATGTTGGAGACTGAATAGGACACCTGATCATTTTATTTAGCACTTACATACTTTTGTGGGAACTTTTACATTTTGTAGGAAAGAAAATATTTGCCTATCTATCAAGCAGAGTCGGATCTTCCCCTCGTAGCCTTTGCTGCTTTCTCCTCCAGCATCTTCTTCGTCTTTTTTACTGTATTCTGGATTGAACGATGTGCTCATCCCTCGCTTCCCTCAGGTATTTTTCGGAAGAACAACTCCCGTCTGCTGGAGGAGATCGTAAGGCAGCAGCAGGACTTACTGGGTGTAGACGGATCCAAATACAGTGTGGAGTTCCTGAGCAATGGCAGTGATAAACACCAGCACCATGGTAAGGACTTTACTCTTCTGTTATTTCAGTCAGTGCGTTAACATGCACTTAAGTATAATCTTTAAATGTCATGGAAAGGAGAGACCTGGTTTCCCCAGCTCGATTTCTCTGCCATGTATCCATATAAACCAATACAGTAACAGTGGAGCGGCCAGATCACTACAAGTAGAAGTCCGTTTCCTCACTGAACCTTTGACTGTTTGTTGAACTCAGACACATTCACCCAGTGAGGACAAACTCTGCTCTGTCTGTCTTCTGTCCTCTCATTGCACCACCAGTCTGCTCTGACACACACACACACACACACACACACACATAGCTCCAGTAAAAGAAAATGGCTGCTCAAGTGTGTCCAGAAGTCATTTATCGCCTGCAGTTTAGATTAAGCTTATTCCAAGAATGAAAAGCAGCCATGTGTTTTTTATGTTTTGCTCGTACTGAATTCAAACATTTAGCAGGACTTAGTGGGATTCATTTTTGAACTTTGCATGTAGAACAGAGTTTTTCCCCTTTTATTTTGCTTGTACATTTGAAACGAAAACTGTTCACTGCAACATGTTGCTCAACTCTTTGCGATCCAGGCACAGCATTGGACGCTTCACTTCCTCGTCTCTCATGATTGCTTTGCTCACCATACAGTCACTAACACCTCATACGGGAGAACTACATGGTAATCCTGTTTAACTGGCACGGTGGTTGCTTTTCTACAGAGCTGAATCCCACTCCACTTCAGGTTAGTTTCTGTTTCACAAGCTTGTCTGACCACAGTCTAAGCTAAAGGGATATCTGGTGTTGCACTCGCTGGTGCTGGCTCCTTTTCAAAAACAGACTGACATATAAACCTACCAGAGAAAAGTGCAAACTTAATAACATCATCTCCTCAAAATAGTTTGGATGAAGTCACCTCAAATCTTTCTCTTTTAACAAGCGGCTGTTTTTTCAGTGGAAGGAGAAGAGCATGTGAGAACATGTAGACAACCCTGGAGCTCATATTCACAGACTACAGGCTCGGTTCACTCTGCCCAAAGCTAGGCTGGATTCTTTTCTTGCATGAATACCAGGACAGGAGTATTGCACTCCTCTGTGTGGTGTTGGACTAGTTTCGAGGACACAAAAGACAGAAAGTGATACTGCCAGCTGACCCACACCGACGCACATCCACAGGTTTAGTTGAATACAATAAGATCCCTAAACAGTATCTATCTGGATTATGTATCATATGATTCATCGAGGCAGTGTAATGGGAGCTTGAGAGATCCAAGACAAAAGATGCTTCAGATGCACAAAACCTTTATATCTGATCTTTCTGCACATCATTAAGAGAGAATAAAAGTGTACTGTATAAAATAAAAAGGACGCTTTTTCTGCAGCTGCAGGGGTGTTTGGGAAGCAGTGAGCAGGAAATCAGGTCTGAGACTGTCAGGCAGGCAGGTCACTTGTGGACACAGACCTGGACTGGATTCTCCAACACAATATTATTAGAATTGTATTATGGAGGTCAGATCCAACTAGACGTGGAAGGTTTGTGTCTGTCAGTCAGGTACCACTGACCTCTTTGAATGTCTTGTTGCGTACACTGTGTGGTCTCTTCCCAAGCTGTGGAGCAGGTGCAGCCGGTCTGCCCACCGCCGCCTGAGGCAGCATGCAGGTTCTTGTAGTTTGCCAGAATTGTGCACTCATTTCACACAACTCCATAAATTGCAGTTAGACAAACCGATAATACAGACTAATACACCGTACTGCTGAGACATAGGAGCTGTACTGTTTCTTTTTGTTCTCTCTTAAAACTAATATTTTACATGATGCCATTATGGACATGTTTTCCTATAATGTGCCTGGATTACAATTCATTAACCCACACTACAGTGTATGAGTCCACATCTGTTATGTTATCTAATCAATCCAAAGTCAGACACAAACATAATTGCTTAGCTATTCAGATTAACTAGATTCAATTTGTTCCCTTCATATGAAACATATGATTTATTTAATAACATTAACTCATACTATGTTCTTCTAATGAATGCATCGAACCACATTTTAAATGATGGTGCATTTGGACCCAAGACCCATCCATAATGTGCCTGCCTGTATTTGAGTCAGTCCAGGTACATAAGAGAAATCCCACAGTATACTTAATCTAGGGCACTTTGGAATACAAATCCCCACAGCCTCTGGCTAACAGGGATATCACCGCCTCCTTTCGGGGCTTTGGAAATCCTTTACTACTGTTGCGTCATTATAATTCAGTCAAGCCTGGGGCCGAAACAGCTAAAAGAGTTTTATAACCTTCTCCTGGTAGGTCGTCCAGTCCTGGAGAATGACCACCTCTCACTTGTGAAATAGTTTTTTTTTTAAGCCTCTTCTACTACCGGAGCCTCAATAACCAAAGCTCAGAAACATCATATTGGACCGTTTCCACCCTGTCTCTGTTTGATGCAGCTTTTTATAAAAATCAAAAAAGACTAGATTCATTTCTGTATTTCTCATAGCTCATCTGTTCTCCTTTTTCCTCCTCACTGGAATAGAGATTCATCTAGTTTTTGAAGCGGTTTTCTCCTCCCTCGTACAATGTGCTTGTCATTATATATATATATATA
>LKNJ01008184.1:0-10975 GCA_002120245.1 Maccullochella peelii | reverse complement strand
GCTTTGAAAGATAAGTGGACCAGTGTATTCAGCATTTACAAGAGACAAATTGGCTAGAGATAAGGGCTTGGACATAGGATAGATCTTTGAGGGTTAATTTTAGAGTTGTGATGAGTGACTATATGTGAGGTTTTTGAATAATAGAATCAGCATCAGACGCAAACACCAAGGTAGAGAGAGTAACAATTATGCTGATAAGAATAGTTTGGCAGAACACAAGCTTCTGAGGTTTGCAACAAAATTGAGGGTTGCAACAGAGGAAGAACACCCTGTGCATATGTGAATACAAATCTTTTCTTCTTTCATTAAAGGTCAAGTGGGCAATGACGTGTATAATATAAAATTGTATCACTTAAGAGTGTGTAGAAGTAATTGTAGTGTATTGAAGAAAATAAGCCGATCATAGTTTGTAATAAGTTGTAAAATAAATTTTAGTGTTTATGTTGAAATGTTTTGTAATCTAACATGAATGTATCAACCAAAGTCTGGTGAAACATTTAGTGATTGAGTTGAAGAGAGTGAGTGAACAAACAGATAAAGGCAGTTGGCTATTTTTGAACATTGTTACAGTTGCTTTTGTGCTTTCATGGGGAGCTGTAATATGGTGGCTGATAAATGCTAAATGGATGATAACAGAAACTCAAGGAATTAGAACTCATTTTTGGCTGGAAAGAACATACATTGATCAAAGTGGTGAAGAGCAATATCAAGACTCACAGTTGATTAATTTAAAGCTTTGGCAAATTACAAAGTGGAGTAATCTGAAAGAAGTGCAAACTGATTTTCCAAACATTTTGTGGTTACCATTTTTGCAAAGATTGTGGACAGTTAAAACATTNAAGGGTGAGACAAGGATATTTGGGAGCACTAAAAGACAAAATGGGAAAAAAAGGATAAAGATGGGGAAGTTGTTACACCAGTTCAACTGATTATCAGCAAACACCCAGAGCAAAAGAAACAAATTCTGAAATGCATGAAGTCATGGAACAAAAGGACAGCAGGAGAAACAAAGTGGCCTCTTGAGGGCACCTTTGACTGCTCGAGTTGTTGTGATGTGGCAACAAACATAAAGCATTACAAAGTCTCAGACAACAGTGACAGAAGGATAGGCAAAAGACATAAGGAGCATGAAGTCCTGGATTGGTTTATGAAAGAAACTGCTAACCATGATGTGGTAATCAGACAAATGAGAACAATAAGAAGAAAACCAAGCAGAAACTAACAATCAACTTACATGGTCACCAGACCCTCCACCGTATCCTGGCAGCAAAAATCCTTTTAAGAAAGCAATGGTTATGCCACTAGGAGCAGGAACATATCCAGTATTGACACTTACTGACAATGGGACAGATAATCAGGTGGAGTTGGCAGGAGACATACAGATAGAAGGAAAAGTTAAAATGACAATCAGAGAGCTTGGGACAGAGAGAGCCGCTTGGAGATTATGCAGCACTGCTAGAGCAGGCCAGACAAGTGGGCAGTGATCCATTTGACGAGGACAGAACACAATTCCAACAGATAACAAGAAAAGAAAAAGCAAATCACGCTCAAAAGTCACATGATGCAAACACTCAGCTAGAAAAGAGTACTGCACCACGTTACACATCTACACCAAAGTCACATGACATTGTATCCACATCTAGAGTGCAGACAGTTCAGCAGAGAGAGAGAATCTGTCAGCTCAGATGGGGAAAGAGGCAGTGATAGTGACACAGAGCGTGATAGTGACAATGAAGAGTCAACAACAAAAACCAAAGGGACACTAAGACTAGTGCATGGCCGACTGTGGCTGGAAAATTAAAAAGCAGGAAAAAGAAGGAAGAAAACTCTTGATAAAATTAGAGAGGACCAGTTAAAAGAAAATGAAATTCTGGAACACTCAAGATTGGCTATAGTGGAATCTCGTTCAAAGAGAGACAGAGCCAACAAAGAAATGGAAGAACTGCAAAAAAGAGCTAGAGACCTAAACAGTGATACAACGGGACGCACAAGAAGTGGCCACACATATCAAAAGCAGTTGATCAATTTTGATGATGACCTGCTGAAAGAAGTAGATCAAGTGGCTATGGTTTCAACGGTTGAAAAGCGCTATATAAGTAAAAGTCCATTTACCATTTATGGCGCCCCTGCTGGCCAAATCAGGAGGCATCCGATATGTGCCTTGGTCATACATGGACATGGTGGGCTTGGCTCAAAGATTGCCTGAGCTCACAGAAGGAGCAACCAGTGGATAACTGCTCTGGAAGAAAACACAGCAGGAGTGAGACTGTCTTTGGGAGACATCAAGGCTCTTTTGATGCATGTGGCTGGGAAACACATTACAGAAGAAATATTCACAGCATCAGGTCTGGGTCTGGTGATTGGAAGAAATTCATCAGATCATGTGGGCTTTGGAGGTCACAGAACGCAAATCTGGGTACAGATGCGACTGAAATATCCAGAAAAAATGGATCCTTCTAAATTAGAAGGAGAACGATTGGGAGAAGAAGAATGTCCTACAAAATTCCTATATGCGTTTCAACGCAAATGGAAGGAAGAAACAGGCAGTGTTTAGAATGTAAACACTACAACAGCAAGCCTGTTCAAAATGATGGTAAAGAAAAGCATGCCATCTGAAGTACAAGAACAATTGGATGAAGTAGTAGGACTGATGAAAATGCATTGGGAGCAGTTTCAGGAGCACATAGTACACCATGTGGAACTACACAGAAAAGAGAAAAAGAAACAAGAAGAATAAAACAAACAGCTGATCAAAAAGCTAACTCAGCTACTAGTGGGAGAGCTAACCAGAAAGACAATTTATGGTTGACACAGGTGCAACATACTCCTGTATTGGCAAAAAAGGCTCTAATCTCCCCCTCTCAAAGTCATTAGTCAAGACTTTAGGCTTCTCCGGGACAAGTCAAATAGTACCACTCACTGAGCCAGTTCCAATGTTAATTGGTGGAAAAACAATAGTTGCACCCATACTATATTCAGCAAATACACCCATCAATTTAATGGGTAGAGACATTTTGTGTTAATTAAAAGCTAACATAGCTTGCACACCTGATGGAATACACATCAGCTTTCCTGACTCACATGATAATACACAACAAATGATGCTAATGCTAACACCAGATGCAACTAAAACATCTCCTGAAGTTCCATTGGTATATTGGGTGCGTCTAACGCCACAAGAATCAATGCTACAGTACAAGTGGGAACAATGGAAACCTTTGATGAAGGCACAGTTGGGTTAAATCACTGAACCAACGTTGCCCCTACACTGCACAATGAAATTTGACAAAAATCAGTCAGACACAGACTATGAAGAATGCTGGGGAGAAATGGAAAAATGGAAAATACTTCCAACTTATCACAAAAGACATCTATGTGGGATCACAAGGAGCAGCAGTAGCTGTCAAACTTCCAGAACAATTGTCATCATGGTTTCAAGTTGAAGAATCTGTGCCACATATCACTCTGATGATGTCAAAAGGACATGAATCACATGAGCTGGGGCCAATGATGAAGGCGCTACAAGTGCAAGCATGGACTCCAACATTAAATCCTAACATTCACATTTCTGTAGACAAACAATTTGTTAGGATAGCAAACAAAACAGGAGATCAGGGAAAGGCAGAAAAAGTGAATGGATGAAAGAGATGCAATCAGACAGACAGATGGACCTCACACAGGCTTGTGGAGGGGTCCAGCAGGACATTTTATAGCTCCTATTTCTCTGCTTCAGGTTTTGATTAACACTGCACATGGTATTGACCATGTTGCAAGGGGGGAAGTGTTCAAAAGACTTCAGCGAACATGGTGGTCTCCATATTTGGCAGCTATGGTGGATCAAACTCTGCATAAGTGTGATGTATGTGCAGCTTATAACAACAGAAAGGCTTTTTCAGCGCCGATTGGACACATTCCGCCACCAGACGGTTCATTTAGACATATCATGGTTGATTACGTTGACATGATAGAGAGAGTGGGACGTAACAGATACATGTTGGTCATAGTGGACAGATACAGCAGATGGGTGGAAGCAGTAGCAACTCATAGTCCAGATGCATCATCATTCGCGAAGTTCCTGTGTAGAGAAGTTATTCCTAGATTTGGAATACCAGATAAGATCAGTTTGGATAATGGAGCACACTTTGTAAATAACATAATAGCCAGAATGACACAAATGTTGGCTATTAAACGCAGACTGGCATATGTTTATCATCCTCAATCACAAGGGATGGTAGAAAGAGCAAACGGCAGTCTGAAAGCAAAAATAGCCAAGATTTGTGCAGACAGCAGGCTAAATTGGGTGGAAGCTTTACCACTAGCACTAATGGGCATGAGAATGCAAACTAACCACACGACGCATTTAAAGGGGACATATCATACCCCTTTTCCACAAGTTAACACAGTTCCCTGTGGTCTTAATGAAATGTCTATGCCTTGCTTTGGTCTAAACATCACAAAGATCAAGCACCACAGCATCTTTCTCACCCTGTGTAAACAGCACTGTTCAGAACAGCCTGTTTTAGTTCCTGTCCCTTTAAATGATAATGAGCTACTACGCTTCCTACTCTGACCCCACCCCCCGATGCGAGTACAGCTTCTGCTACCATGACAACGCATGACCCCTGGGAAAAACATGTCTGCCGGAGAAAACATAGCGGTGCATCCGTATATGTTTGAACCAGAGTCGGACCCCGAGCAAGAAGAGGCTCCCGAACAAGTTCGGCAATCAAGGCTACAACAGGACGTTTCTGAATGGTTAGTTATTACTTTATGTCACCTCGACATTTGTCTTTGTATGATTGTACGTTATGCGGTCTTGCTGGCTGTGTCGTGGAGTGTGTTTAGTGTGTTTATATACCGGTTATCAAAAGCTAAATGCTTGTAACGTAAACGTCATTATATTATTCCCGTTACACCAGTAAAACTCAAGCCCAAACGTAGGTAACAGGCAGCAATGTTTTCTCAACTTTACCTGTCAATGGGCCAAGCAGGGGGTGTAGGATTGTCAACACCTCATAACTCGTAGTAATGTATGTTTACCAGTTATTACAGCGTTGCATTTGGATGACCAATGCTCTTATTAGTAACAATTAAAAAGAAAAACTAGGGCAGCACTCAAATATGACTTATTATTGTAAATAGGAACATTCTAATGAACTACACCTGCAATGTTGTGACGTTTTAAATATCTTTCTTGGCACAGGTGTATTTGTGGGAGTTGTGCAACAATGCCTACAGAGCCCGAGAATGTCTGCTGCAGGGAGATACCACAGGTAGTATGAATGCTTGGTGGATGAAATTGTAATTATGCAGTCATTTTAATTTCTATGAAGTTGGTGATAAATATATTAAGATAACCAATAAGTATGATGGCCAAAAATATAAAATGAAACCCTGGTTGTTAAAAATGATATGGCGAACAGTTCCCCATTTACAAATCCAGCAGACACAGTATCCTTAGCATTCATTTGAACTGGTGTTTCTGGTCAATGTAAGTCCAGTATTCACTCTCCTTTTAGCTCTGTCTTCACCAACTCCTGACTGGCTATTTAGCTGCTAAATGCTCCACTATCACAAGCTAGTTACCAACTTTGTATTTCTGCTGTTTGGTGCTGGGCATGTTGTGTACAGTAGATTTATCAGAGCTTTTACATTGAAAACAGCTGGAAAAGAAGGTTGAACAGTGAGAGTGAACCCACACAGTAACGTTGTAGGCCATGAACTTCACAGTTAGACAAAATATTCTATGGGTTCATCACTACGAGTAACCCCTTTCCCATTAGTCAGTTTATCCATTGTTACTATAAAAATATTCATTAGTGCCGCTTTAAATGGTTAGGAAATGTGGCTGAGTAGCCAATCCAAAGCACTTGAGCTACAACTTTATTTAATTTCTTCCTGTTTATACTTAATGTGGTAATGGATAGTTGTGTCCTACAAGGCTAGTATACTATAGCTAATACCCATTTCCAGCTCCACTAGTTCAGTCCAACAGAAGGCAAAGTGACAAATATAACAGTCAAATAAAAATGTAAAAACAGAATAAAAAAGTAAAATAGCAATTAAAAACTGGCACCATAGGTTTGAGAATTCTCAGCTGCCCTGCAGATGTCCATTTACTCCAGAGTAATTGTCTTAACATTACAATTAAAAATTACATTTCAAATGAAATGTAATGTTTGCTGTAGTCATACAGTGCAGTAAAATTAAATTAAATTCAGCCAGTAGTGTTCCAGGCAGAACAGCAGCATGTTCAGCTCTTTGGGAGACTTGATAGAAAACCATCTTGTGTCTGCATCAGGACTTTTTTGTGAAGTGCTTGCTGCCTGGAGAAACAAAAAACCTCTACAGTATGGCACAACTAAGGATTGTGAAAAGCAACAAACACGGTTTCAGAAATAATAAGAGGCACTAGGTCAGAGGGGAATTCAAATGAGAAAATACACAATCTGCAATCTGTGTGAAAAATCCATCCACTGAATGCCATGCAATGTTTATTGGCTTCCTTTGTGATGCAAGTTAAAGCCAATCTTGTTGTTTGTTGTTGTGATACTATATAATACAAAGGGAAGAACAAAGTAAAATCATAAATTTTCTTCCATTTCAGCAGGATACAGCTGCTGCAGGTGGTAGAATAACGCTGTGTTAGTATTGGAGAACGATTATTTAGTATTGTGAGAAGAGGTGTGTTTTCTGTAATTCTAAAGGAAATTTGAGAAGGCAAAATTTATGGTGACCCTGAAGGTTAAAACACAACAACATTTCACAAAACACAACGACATTTCAGATTACGGAAAGGGAGGGACAACCCAAGTCAATTCAATGCGGTGCTAGATTGGATCAACCAGAGAAACCGTTTTAGAACGTTGCAGGGAAAAGTTGCAGTGGTGTGATCTGGCCTGTCTCCAATCTAGCACTCTGAATAAACTTTGAGTTGACTTGGGTTCGGTCCAATCACAAACAAGAAGAGTTGTCCCTCCCTTTCCATAATTTGAAATGTTGTTGTGTTTTGTGCAAATTTGTTGTGTTTTGTGAAATGTCGTGTTTTGTGTAATGTCGTGTTTTGTGAAATGTCGTGTCGTGTTTTGTGAAATGTCGTTGTGTTGTGTTTTGTGAAATGTTGTTGTGTGAAATGTCGTGTTTTGTGTAATGTCGTGTTTTTTGAAATGTCGTGTTGTGTGAAATGTGTTTTGTGAAATGTCGTATTTTGTGTAATGTCATTGGGTTGTTTTGTGAAATGTCGTGTTTTGTGAAATGTCGTGTGAAATGTCATTGTGTTGTGTTTTGTGAAATGTCGTGTTTTGTGAAATGTCGTGTTGTTGTTTTGTGAAATGTGTTGTTTTGTGAAATGTCATGTTTTGTGAAATGTCGTGTTGTTTTGTGAAATGTGTTTTATGAAATGTCATTGCGTTGTGTTTTGTGAAATGTCGTTGTGTTGTCGTGTTTTGTGAAATGTCGTGTTTTGTGTAATGTGTTGTGTGAAATGTCGTGTTGTGTGAAATGTGTTTTGTGAAATGTCGTGTTTTGTGTAATGTCATTGGGTTGTGTTTTGTGAAATGTCGTGTTTTGTGAAATGTCGTGTTGTTTTGTGAAATGTCGTGTTGTTGTTTTGTGAAATGTGTTTTATGAAATGTCATTGTGTTGTTTTGTGAAATGTCGTGTTTGTGTAATGTCGTGTTTTGTAAAATGTGTTTTGTGTAATTTTGTTGTTTTGTGAAATGTCATTGTGTTTTGTGTAATGTTGTCGTCCTGTGTAATGTTGTTGTGTTTTGTGAAATGTCATTGTGTTTTGTGTAATGTCATTGTGTTTTGTGTAATGTCATTGTGTTTTGTGTAATGTTGTGTTTTGTGTAATGTCATTGTGTTTTGTGTAATGTTGTTGTGTTTTGTGTAATGTCGTCTTGTGAAATGTTGTCTTGTGAAATGCTGTGGTGTTTTGTGAAATGTGTTTTGTGTAATTTTGTTGTGTTTTGTGAAATGTTGTGTTTTGTGAAATGTCGTTGTGTTTTGTGTAATGTCGTCTTGTGAAATGTCGTGTTTTGTGTAATGTTGTAGTGTTTTGTGTAATGTCGTCTTGTGAAATGTTGTTGTCTTGTGAAATGTCGTGTTTTGTGTAATGTTGTTGTGTTTTGTGTAATGTCGTCTTGTGAAATGTTGTCTTGTGAAATGTCGTTGTGTTTTGTGTAATGTTGTTGTGTTTCGTGAAAGGAGCAATAGAAAGCATCATGACTGGAAACATTACAAACTGGCATGGCCCAGAACATCATTGGTATTGTGTAATGTCGTTGTGTTTTGTGTAATGGTGTTGTGTTTAAAAATTCCCATTCCAAGATCTTGTTAACTTTTACAGAGAAGAAATAGAAAGCATAATGACTGGAAACATCGGTGATATCGATGAGGTGCCTGCGCAGAGCTCAAAGGATACTAAAAGACAATAGCCAATACTAAATGACAAATAAATGAACCTTGAATCTTGAGGTGCAGTTGTTGGCTTGGTAACTTACTGAAATCTATCCAGGCTCTAATGTAGCAGAAAGCTACTTTCTGACATTACAGAAAAACATACAGCACCGTCTGAGCCTGACGTCTGAGATTCGACATCCTCAGGTTGTCGAATCTCAGATCCAGGAGGAGAAATGTGGATCCTGTCCTGGAACTGTGGACAAGCTCTTTACCCTTGCAAGGTTATTGAGGGGTCATGGAAGTTTGCCAATCCAGTCTACATGTGTTTTGTGGACTTGGAAAAGGCTTACAACGATGTCCCCCAGGAAGTCTTTTGGGGGAGTACTGAGGGAGCCATCCGGTCCTTATATAACCGGAGTAAGAGCTGTGTCCATATTCTCGGATCTCACTGCCGAAGACGGATGCTGTTTTCCAAGGGGCAGTGCACCAAAGAGTTGGTAGGGAGGACTGACCACGTCACAGCGACTTTTCCACATATAGATTTGGTAATTTTTTCTCATATAACTTGCCAAAGACACTACCTACCACATTACTGTTGTTTGTTGCTCATAACATTGCTGTGTGGTTTGAAATGTGGGACATTTCTCTTTTATTTTGAAAGCCTAGCGTTATCCAGTGAAGGATCTGTTTTGTTGTCAGACTGAATGTTGACTCAGTTTGAGATTTTACTCTTTGTAACTGTGTCTACAGTTTGCTAGTGACAGTTTTGATAATAAAGTTTCTTCCAAAGAAAAAAAGAAATCTTTATGTGTGTGAGGAAGATAGAATAAATAGCAATTTACTAAGGTTTTAGTGCTATTTGTTTGGTCTGGTGTTTTTTTTTATGTTTTGCATCAAACTTGATCCAAACATCTACACATGCCACATATTTGGTATCAAATTAAAGAGGAAGTTGTGTTTTTTAAAATGAAAACTTGATTGTCAATTTCTTTCTGTTTTTGAGATCGAGCTGTTTGGATTGAGTAGGAAAATGCTCATTTAAGTGAGGGTTCTCAAGCATTTTTCATGCAGCAACATTCTATAATTCTACTGGGGTCTAGAGGGTTATATCTATAAAATATCAGAATGTAATGAAAAATGGCCATCAAAATTTCTCAAAGTAACATTTTCATATATCTTGTTTAGTTCCACCAACAGTCCAAAACTGAATGATATTCAATTTACTATAATACAAAACAGAGAAAAGCAGCAAATCATCACATTTGTGAAGCTGAGAATGTTTGGCATTTTTGCATAACAAATGACTTTTAATTATTTATCGATCATTTAAGAACTAAATGAAATGCAGGAATGTTTCCCAAAATACAGTTCAAATCGAGTGACCTTCGTGCTTTTATCGAAAGTTTGAATCGATAAAAGTTTGAATATGACGAATTATGTTGCTGCCAGTGTTGCTGTTGACCTACTCTGACTGCCCTCAGGTCTCTTTTAGATTAGGCCTTTTATTTTGAAAATGAATTCAGGTTCAGGTAGGTTTTCCAAAGGTCAGCTTTGGTTCGGATCAAAATTCTTACTTTGAAGATTATGTATAAAAGCATCCATGCATTTTTAATTCATTTCTACATGGATTAAACACAACCATCCCATGTATCCAAAAACCCAGGTAACTTCTTTACCTTAATTATCCATAAATAATTAATATTATGGTTTATATGAACTTGGGTATGCCTTTTGACCTTTTGATAATTTCTCTCAGTAAAAATAATATTGTAGGGTTGATCAGGGAACTAAATCATACAAAGAAGTCAGACAGGGCAGGAAACACAAGCAGACCTTGCAGATTAGAAGAGAAAACGAAAGGGAACATTAAAATATTACCCACTCTGTTGTAAACACCCATCACCATTTACAGACTTCAACTTTGACCTACTATACTTACTGCAGTTGTGTGCTCACACGTTTCCTGTGCCATTAAGGAATCATTTTGGGACATTTCAGGTGCACTCACTTTCAGTTTTACCTCTGAATAAAGTGGTTTAGATAATCTGGATACACTGCTGGTTTGATGGCTAGTTGTGTTTCCCCACGTTCACAGATGTCTGCAATTACTTTGGTGGGTACAATAGTATAATCACTGATAGGAATGATGGCCATAGCTACAAAAATAAGATTCAAGTTGAAATATACCAAAATAATCCTTTAGGGATTGTCTGTGTAGTGAAAACCCCTTTGCTTGCTCAAATAAGTACGCACAGTTTTGGACCTGAGGTAAGCAAGTTGGAAAAGATCAAAAGAGAGGCAGG
Organism: Maccullochella peelii; assembly: GCA_002120245.1. Taxonomy (NCBI): domain Eukaryota; kingdom Metazoa; phylum Chordata; class Actinopteri; order Centrarchiformes; family Percichthyidae; genus Maccullochella; species Maccullochella peelii. Next base: position 269 of record LKNJ01008184.1, on the reverse strand, counting down.
AATGTTACGGCCCTGCCAGACCTTTTAGTGATTTGAATCAACAACTCTGTCGGGGTGCTTCCCAGGATTCATCCTCCCACAACCGTAAACTTGTCAATCCTGAAACATCACAGACCTGAAAACTAGACTTTCTGACTCTACTGAAGGCATAGTGTTGTAATGCTAATAAGATTGACTGCAAGTCTGCATGATCCAGACCCAGGTGGTAATCCTCTGATTACAACAGCAGAGGAATTTAAGACCATCCTGGACTGTTCAAGAGACTATCT
>LKNJ01008183.1:0-10886 GCA_002120245.1 Maccullochella peelii | reverse complement strand
CCTTTTAACAAGGACAGATTAATCATATCTAGTAAAGAAGTGCTAACTAAGGGTAAAACTTCTTTAAGCAGCCTAGTTGGGACGGGGTCTAAGAGACACGTTGATGGCTTAGATGAAGAAATCATTGAAGTTAGTTGATGAAGGTTGATAGGAGAAAAGCAGTCCAAATGTATATCAGGTTTTACAGTTGTTACTAAGATTCCTGTGTTTGAAGATCAGTCAGTACTGGCTGAGGGCAGGAGGTGCTGAATTTAGTTTAACAGTTTGAATGTTATCATTAAAGAAGCTCAAGAAGTCGTTACTACTGAGATCTATAGGAATACATGGCTCAATAGAGCTGTGACTCTCTGTCAGCCTGGCTACAGTGCTGAACAGAAACCTGGGGTTGTTCTTATTTTCCTCTATTAATGATGAGTAATAGGCTGTTCTGGCATTACGGAGGGCCTATATGTTTTAAGACTATCTTGCCAGACTAAACGTGATTCTTCCANAACAAGGACAGATTAATCATATTTAGTAAGGAAGTGCTAACTAAGGGTACAACATCTTTAAGCAGCCTAGTTGGGACGGGGTCTAAGAGACACGTTGATGGCTTAGATGAAGAAATCATTGAAGTTAGTTGATGAAGGTTGATAGGAGAAAAGCAGTCTAAATGTATATCAGGTTTTACAGTTGTTATTAAGGTTCCTGTGTTTAAAGATAAGTCAGTACCGGCTGAGGGCAGGAGGTGCTGTATTTTGTCTCTAATATTTAGAATTTTATCATTAATTCAGATCATGAAGTCATTACTACTGAGATCTATAGGAATACAAGGCTCAATAGAGCTGTGACTCTCTGTCAGCCTGGCTACAGTGCTGAACAGAAACCTGGGGTTGTTCTTATTTTCCTCTATTAATGATGAGTAATAGGCTGTTCTGGCATTACGGAGGGCCTATATGTTTTAAGACTATCTTGCCAGACTAAACGTGATTCTTCCACATTGGTGGAACGCCATTTCCTTTCAAGTTTTCACGATGTTTGCTATAATTTGCGGGTTTGGGGGTTATACCATGGAGCTAACCTCCTTTGTTTTATTATCTTCTTTTTTAGAGGGACACTNTAGAGTCGAGTGTCATTCGCAGTGAGTCTGCAGCACCATCAACAAGATGATCAATCTGGGAGGGACTGAAGTTAGCATAGGGGTCCTCAGTTATATTGAGACATGACATTGAATAAAAGAGAAGAACAAGGCTTTCAAATTAGTTATAATTTAGTTTAGGTTTAGAGGTGATTAATAGGCTTGAGTCGAAGATGGCTGCAACTCCACCTCCTCAGCTTGTGCCTTGAGGAATGTGAGATTAATATGACTGGGGGGAGTGGATTCATTTAGGCTAACATATTCATCATGACACAGCCAGGTTTCAGTAAGAATCAAATATGACTAGTAGTAGTAGAACGCCTTCATTCATTGCAATATTATGCAATACACAGTATGCCAAAATAATCTGATATGCCTTCTCTGGGGTGTAGAGCAGCTTGCCACCAGCTGTGTGAAGGCACATCCACCTGGCCTTCAAAACCCCATTTATGCATTCTACCATAGCACAGGTGCGTGTATGACGCTCCTGTCGACTCTGTGGGTTGACTAGAGGTGTTACTATAATCACAGACAAATTAACCTTCAATTAGTGCATTATTTAACTCGTTTTGCAGTTTGAGATGTTTATATTGATATTGTAGTGTTATGCAATAGCATATCTCTCTCTCTCTCTCTCTCTCTCTCTCTCTCTCTCTCTCTCAACCCAACCTGTCGAGGCAGATGACCGCCCACCCAGAGTCTAGTTCTGGTTCTGGTTCTGCTCGAGGTTTCTGCCTGTTAAAAAGGTCTTTTTCCTTGCCACTGTCACCTAGTGCTGCTCTTGGTGGGAATTGTTGGGTCTTTGTAAATATAATGTGTGTGTGTGTGTGTATATATATATATATATATATATATATATATGAAAAGTGCACTGAGATAACTTTGCTATGATTTGGCGCTATATAAATAAAACTGAATTGAATAGAAATGTAAAGTATAATTAATTTAATTAAATTAATAGCCTATAGGTTTTTCAAACTCAAAATTGCTTGAAAGTAATGAAATATACAATCCATCCATCCATTATTTATACCGCTTATCCTCAGAGGGTCGCAGGGGGGCTGGAGCCTATCCAAACTGACATTGGGCAAGAGGTGGGGTACACCCTGGACTGGTGGCCAGTCAATCACAGGGCTGACACACAGAGACAGACAAACATTCACACTCACACCTATGGGCAATTTAGAATCATCAGTTAACCTGCATGTCTTTGGATGGCGGGAGGAAGCTGGAGTACACGGAGAGAACCCACGCGGACACCAAGAACCCTCTTGCTGTGAGGCGCCACCGTGCCACCCAAATCCATTAGTGAAAAATGTAGGTTTGGATAACAGCAGAGTAATTACACGACTCCTACAACAGGTCTAGACCATTCGTAAATTGTGTTCATGCCTAATAGAAAATTCAAAATACGAGAAAATTGATGAATCCAGTAAGTCACTCATACAAGCTACTTAAGAACAAATCTGTTTGTATGAGTGGTTCTTGCATGATGCCCATTGTTTTTGATTTCAAAATGACATTGACAAACTTGGCATAGACTGTGGTTAATGGGCCACAACAGTGACGCAGATTGAGGGAAATACTGGCTGGCATTCCAGCTGGAAGCAGCAAATGGTGACAAAGCGAGAGGACATCAGGAGTCATATGCCCACCGGACATGACTCAGCACAAAGTTACAGGCTTTTCCTCTCCCAGAGAGATGTGAATATCCAATGACGCAATTAGACTGTGTGTCAAACTGTAGCCAACCACATCAGCCCCTGTAAGTGACATTCAATTACTGCAGGCCCTTTGGTGCTGTTCTCAAATTCTCTTTCTTGGATGACAGCATTCTAATTTCCATATGAAATTATCCCATCATTTCTTCTGGCAGCTGACTGTGGCTTGATGTATTTCCTTTTTTTTTTTTTACACTTTCCTAATTTTCCCCAAACAGGCTTAGCTGAGCCAAGAAGGGGTCCAGGGGAGAAGTTCAAGCAGCTGCTGGAGCCAGACGAGCATTTCAAACTTAATAAGTTTGGATGAAGGGGTTTCTTTTAGTCTGACTGAGATCAACAAGCAGCTCGGCTTTACACTGATGGAAAAAAAAAAAATCATACTGCATTCTGGAGATAACGGCGTTTTTACAAAAAAGTCGGTAGGCGTCTTTTGCAATCTCTAAACAAGAGTTTTGTGGGCAGATGGGCGCCAGTCAGCAACCATCTGGAACGACAACAACAAAGAGTGGGGTCAGAGGCTGTGTCAGCATCCACCTGCATGTGTTGCGTGTGTAGGAGTGTGTTTTCAGTGTGTATACAAATCAGTGGAGGCTGGTCTATAGAGGCAGAGGAGGTTGCTCCTCCTTTTTGAGAGGCAAGAGGGAGATCAAAATATGAAAAAAAAAGAGTAATTAGTTGAAATTGTCAGGATCTATGGACTTTGTCTAGTTTTGGTTTTATTTTGAAGTTTGGTCTTGTCTCATGATTTCCCTCATTAGCTGTTACCTATTTATGCCTGTCCTTTTCCTTTGTTCTCTGTCCTTTGTTCTCTGTCACTGGATCTTATGTCAGATGTTTGGTGTTCAGTGTTCACATGTTCCACGTCTTCAGTGCTCTGTGAGTTTTCATGTTCCTGTGTTTGGACTTACCTGTCTTCGCTTACTTGTCTACCAGCCTGCATTTTCAAGTAAGGATTAATAAACCTTTGTACGGCTTCTGCCTCCGTGTATGTCTGCATTTGGGTCCTTCTCCTATGCCTGCTGAACCCGCACCCTGACAGAAATAAGCCATTACCAAATCTCAGTATCGTTTATAAAATAATTCTTCTCTTTATTGGAAAAAATCCATTATTGAAATTCTGATTAAAATAGCGACACCTGCCTGCCAGGCAGGGGGGGAAAGTCTTTGTGAAGTGGTGGTGGGGGCAGAAGAGGACAAGATCTCTTATATCAATTTAATGTACTTTTTTTATGCTAATCTGTTATTGGCCAAAACACATACAATGATGCTCTAACAGAGGACGTCCACCCTAACCAATCAACAACCAGAATACAATATTGACATCACGTTGGTCCAATGATAATTTCTGGATTTCATCTTCAGGGAAAACGAGCAGTAGCTAGCTACTTGCGTTAGCCAGCGGACAAGGGAAAAAGGCACCTTGATGGTAATTACAGAGGAAAAAGAGAGCATTGGGCTGGATCCAGTGATTAGTTAAAAGCACACTTCTCTACCTTTCAAGCAATTTGTGTTCTTTCTCTGTTGGTCCTGGGGACTGGTTTAGTCAACCTTGCTGAAGGTGATGTCCTGTGAAGTCAGTCAGTTTTATGTTTGTGCATTTGCATCCCTATAGAACTAAGAGGGTTTTCTTTTCTGTAGGAATGTTTCTTTTGTTTGTTTGATGCATTCTAAAGTAATGTGTTAGAATCACTTACCTTTAAGTAATGTAAATGACGTAGTAAATGAGTCGAAGAATGCTGTTTGATTTCCTTGCATTAAGGTTACAGTGTAGGTCAACCTTCTTTGTTATGGTACTGGCTGAAGCTGTTAGTTGGGTTTTTGCTCCTCGAGAGGGGAGGTGAGGCCATGCTGCCATAAACACGTGCTTTTTGTTTGATTTGCTATGAATTAATTACTTTTGTTTTCCTTGTATTTTTTCTATTTTGCCTGTGTTACACGGTCATAAAGAGCACTGTAAATAAACATTCACCTCTGGAATATCAAGATGTCTGCTGAGTCTGCCTTACTTGACATTCGAGCCAGACTATTCTACATCCTAAAACATATAAAAATCACTCCAAACTTTGACCATTATCAATCAAAATGAAAAACTGATCCCATCTGTTATGAATGTACTGCTGCATGATTGACATGTAGTCACGGTTGAAGTTATGTCATAATAGCACAAGTAGTTATAATTCAAGTATCAAACATAAAAATATAGATGTTTTGAAATATTGACCTACAAATTTGGATTCTTTCTCACAGACAGACACACATAGAGATGTGTTCAAATTACAAATCACAAGAAAACTCCAAGGCTTTAGCAGATGCCGTCGTCCGGCCCACAACACCCATCAAAGCTGAAGCAAAGCGCAGCATAGTGAATACAAATAATGTCAGTGGCCACAAAACACAAATAGATTTTTATATAAAATAAACATAATTTACAAAAAAGCAGTAAAGTCTAGATCCTCATGTACCATATAGCCTACATATAATGAGGGACTACTTTATGTTTTAGTAACACGTCGATACATGTGCTATTAGGCGCGACTTGATCTGTATGTGTTGTGTTAAGTTTGGATTCAACGGGTAAAGAACCATAAAACTTTGTTCCCTTCTCCAGTGTTTTTATTAATAACATAGTTGTGTAAATAGTCCACATACACAACACCTCATTTAGGCCTGGGTGTTTAGCAGCCTGTAATTTGTCGATCCAAAAAGCTTCCCGTTGGTTAAATTTCCTTTGTCTGTCACCTTTTCGTATAGATGATGGGATGTGGTCAATGCCAAAAGCTTTTAATGTGGATGGGTTACTGTTATGAAAGTCAAGATAGTATCTAGCCATAAGGTAGTTTGCATTCCCTTTGCAAAATGGCATATTTGTGTTCTGCTTGTCCTACAAATGTCTTTTTGTTCTTCCAATGTAAAAAAAACTTTGCACCTGGGACATTCTAGCCTATAGATAACAAACAAGGTTTTACAGTTAATGCAATGATTAATGGTGAACTCCTTCTGAGATGCAATATCCACAAATGTCTGCGTCTATATTACATTTGAGCAGTGGTTACAATGGTTACATTTGTAGGACCCCTTGGGTTTGTTGGGTGTTAGGTTGAAAATGGCTGTGTACCAGTTTATCTTGTAGAGTAGGGCATCTCCTGAAACTGATTAATGGTGGTTCAGGGAAGATCCGACTGAGCATACCATCACTCTCAATAATTCCCAAATTCCTATTTATAATCCGTTTTATGTTTTCTGCTAATGTTTTTCTGCTGTACTGTATGTTGTGACAAATACCACTCTATCTTGTGTTTGTTTGGGAGCATTTCTTTGTAGTAAAGTTTGTCTGTCCAGGTGTTTGGCTCTGCATGCTTTCTGTAGGGTTGTGTTTCTATATCCCCGTTCCTTAGATTTGGCTTCAAAATCCTTTTCCTGGTCACAAATTCTCCTCACTTGTTGAGCCACTTGGGATGGAATGTCCTGGCATTTAGTATGGAGTTTCTGTCTGTTGATTTCCTAAAAATAGATGTATGCAAAGTCCCTTGATTATCTTTAAAGATCGTAAGATCTAAAAAAATGTATGCTGTCCTTACTGTAATCTAGAGACAGCTTGATGTCAGGGTTATTACTGTTCAAAAAGACATGGAAAGCTTGTAGCTCTGCCTCTGATCCAGACCATAACAAACAGACATCACCAATGTACCGTTCCCACCAGCTTAAGAAAACTGTTTCTTTCATGGTTTAACACAAAGTCTTCTTCCCATTTATCCATAAGAAGGACTATAGCAAGCCCCCATAGCACACCATTTTGTCATTTTAAATACTTTGTCCTCAAAAAACTGACATCCATTCTGTCAGTGACAATAAGAAATCATTGGGTGGCATTTCAAATTCTGGCAGAGCTCTTAAAAAGTGTCTGAGTGCTGTTAGGCCCTGTTTGTGTTCTATGGTCGATGATTCAACATCCATAGTGGCGAGAAAAGTTTCTGTGCCTATGTTATACAGTTGCTTAATTTTGCTGCACACATTAGTAGTGTCTTGAACATAAGCAGGCAGTGAGAGTAAGAATGGTTTAATATAATAGTCAATATACATTGACACTGGTTCAGTATGTCACATCCCGTAAACTGTCTGGGTTCCTGTTTTAGTTTTAAGTCTGGTCTGTCTCGTTTCCAGTGTGTTCCTGCCCTCGTGTCTCTCTTTGTCTTGATTGTCTGTTGATTAGCCTCACCTGCTTCCTTTTGCACACCTGCCCCTGATTCCCTCTTCAGTCTCTTCCCTATGTATACCGGTCCTTTTCCTGTGCCTTGTTGGTTCATTGTTCAGTGCTTAGTTTCATGTTTCCATGTTGGATGTATTCCTTGTGTTCTCTGACAAGCTTTCAAGTCTTTTCCTCAAGCCCTGTTTTTGGATTCTTGTGCTCCTGCTGTTCCCCAAACCTGGACTCACCTGTTTGGTTTGCTGCTTGCTTGTCCTTCTCCTGCTTCTCCTGAACATGTCACATGGCATGTTCAGGAGAAGCAGGAGAAGGACTCAAATGCAGACAGGCATGGAGACGGAAGCAGTTCAAAGATTTATTAGACCTTACTTGCAGGTACAGGAAGGCCGGCAAGCAAGCCTAAAACAGGAACCCAGACAACGTTTACCAGTGACCCAGTAAGGCTCTCATCACAGGTCTACCTGGGGGATTAACCACACATTTATGTATTTTCGGAAGTATGTAGAAAGAAGCCATTTGTGGATTTTCATTATATGAGAATCTTAGTTCAGCTTCAGAAATGTGTAATAGTGGTAGAAGTAGTAGTAGTAAAGGCTGTAATAGTAGTAAAACCTGTACTAGTAGTAAAAACTGTACAATAAACATAGTAAGTAGTAAATATATAAAAGATACAAGTATTGTAAGTCAAGAATCATAAATAAAAAAATAGAAAATTGACAATAAGATATGAAACATTATTATAAAAAATAATAAAAATGTACAATATGACTGTTATTTAAATGAAAGAGCTGTACAGTTTTGTGCAGGGATGTGCAAGATATTTACCAGGGAATGTGCATAAGTTCACAGTATGAAAAATCATTTGAAATGTGATAGTAAAGATAATAATTCAGAAGATGAACGCCAGCTGCGGATGGGAAGAAACTGTTCTTGTGGCGTGAGGTTTTGGTCCTGATGGACCTCAGCCTCCTGCCGGAGGGTAGTGTCTCAAACGGTTTGTGTCTGTGGTGAGAGGGGTCGGCCACAATCTTTCCTGCTTGCCTCAGGGTCCTGGAGGCGTACAGATTGCAGCCAACCATCTTCTCTGCGAAGCGAATGATATGCTGCAGTCTGCCCTTGTTCTTGGCAGTGGCAGCAGCATACCAGATGGTGATGGAGGAGGTGAGGAAGGACACACTGGCGGTGTAGAAGTGCACCATCATTGTCTTTGGCAGGTTGAACTTCAGCTGATGCAGAAAGTACATTCTCTGTTGTGCTTTCTTGGTGAGGGAGCTGATGTGAAGTTCCCACTTGATGGACTGATGGCTGGAGGTGCAGCTGTTGGTATATTGACACTTAAAAGTAATTAAACAGGTAACTCAGCTAAACTTAAACCCACTATTTTGGTCCAGACTGATCAATAGGCAACATCCACACTGATGTCAAGGCGTTTGACCTTAAGCAGATAAAAGAAATGTCAGTGTGGCTTTTTAGAAGATGAGATCAATAAATGGTGGGTGTACCACTCCTGTACATCATGGGACCATATAGACACACAAATACAATTAACCCACTATCTTTTGAAAAGTATCTTAATGTAACGATTGATTCTGACAATCAGGATCATTGTGAGAATTTTAGAAATGCTGAGGTAAAATTCCCTTATCAACACCAACCCCCCTACAGAATGTTTGACCAGCAACCAAAGAGTCTGTGAAATATTCTTAATTAGCTTTTTTTCACACTTAATGTGGTTTTTTATTTATTTATTTATTCTCTGTAATAAATTCTCTGCTGACAGTATAGTGAGAGATTTGGATTTATGCTAATGTATCTAGCCTCAAGCTGAGATGAGGAAGCTACAGGGGTTTGGTAAGCTAACTTATTTCTAATGCCACACCCCCAGATTCTTTTCATTTTCAAACTTTCCGTCTTCAGCCCCAACCAACACTAACTCACATGAAATATATTTTGTAGGGAAATTATTATAATGCTAAGAAAAGTTTAATTATAAACAAAGCATAGAAAGCAAATAAGTAAAACTGAAAGTTTGTGTGTCTATGTGAACAATATGATATGTGTTTTTGATCAAATTGTATTATTCTTTGCATAATATTAATTTCTCTACAAAATACAATTTTCTGTACTCTAGATGTTCCATCGTTCACAATGGAGACACAAATATTATTCCATACAAAATACCCAGAAACACTGATGTGTCAAATGGTAACTATTGTCCTGCTAATAGTCGAAGGACCATTTTTTGTGGATATGTTAATATTGAGCAAGTCTTTTCATTTGAAATTTATTGTATTCTTGATGCAATGCACTTAAGCAGGACAGGGATTTTGTTCTGCAATGTAGTTTAAGCTGAGTTTATACTTCAAGTAAATCAAGTAATAGTCCATTTCTTAGTGCTGATCAATAGCCCTTGAATTTCCCACAGATATATACAAGGGTCATTTTGTGCCATAAAGTCAAGTAAGTCTGTAAATGAGCTAAATGTTTCTCTGGTGTGTGACCTTAAGTCTGAGATACAGTGGAGTTAATTCAGTTCTGGTGATGTTATGTAACCGTGTTTGCCTCGTCTGCCAGTGTGACTGACTCAAGCTGTCATGAAGCTGTCATACAGCCATGTCCTTGGGCCAGTTGCACCAGCTGGACGTAAAAAAGTTGGGTGTAAGACCTACGCCGGGCTTACCTACGTCCAGCTTTGTGATAAATATTTATACCTGTTGCACCATCTAAAACTATGATTAGGCGCAGCTATGCCCAGAGTAGACAATGTGCGTCCATGCTGACACATTCTACCACAGTGATAGTTGCCACACTATTCATGCTGTTATGGTTACAAACAGTTCCAATTCCACTGGGTGTACAGAGTACACACATTTATGAAGCAAGTTTTATTTTAAAGAAGCTGCATATGTTGCAGATAATCCCAATCCGCCTTCAGCAATATGGAGAGCTATGGAGAATACAACTGTACTGTAAGCCTATATGCAGTAGCTATGCATCATCCTATAACATTACTCTCTGATAATCCGCACCAGTTTAAGTATAGGCTAAAATAAATCTGATCATGTTTCATATTTAACCTAAACATAAGCCACACAAACCTGCGCTTGAGCACTGCAGCACTCAATGATTGACCTCGTCCGTGAGTGCACATAGTTGTACTGCCTTTCTTGCTCTGTCCGGGGTTACCATGACGGGTGTCATCAACTGTTTCTTTAAAGGTAGCCACTGTCGCCAAGCATTATGCAAGAGAACGTTCCTGCTCACACACTTGCCAGTACGTTCTCCCTCAAGATGCTTGCATCATAGGCAAACCCATACCAACGCGCTACCACATCAGTTAATTTCAAGTCTGCATTGCACACAACCTGAACATTAATTGAGTGAAAGCCTATATGCAAAAAGCTACAAATTTTTAGATGGCACCTAGATGGCACATGAGTAGGCGAAATCTCTCCTTGGTGTGTGTGTGGCCTCTTGCTGGGTGGTATATGTTGGTAGACAAACATATTGGTGAGCCCAATCATGAAGGGCCAGAGAAACTCGTCATATTGCCCAGCATGCTGTACTTCTGCTTACATTCACCATATCAGCAACCGTATTTTGCAAAGAGCCACTGGCATAAAATGAAAGAGAAATTAGCACCTGCAGTGCTGGGGACAGTGTTCCGTTCCTATCCGTTACATATTGCAACTGTGATTATAACTTGTCAGTTAATTCAAATAATTCAACCCTGCTGAAACAAAATCTCACAATAGGTTCTATATCTCCATATATACAGTGGGGCAAAAAAGTATTTAGTCAGCCACCAATTGTGCAAGTTCTCCCACTTAAAAAGATGAGGGAG